>PVKE010001546.1:0-54058 GCA_004027555.1 Craseonycteris thonglongyai | reverse complement strand
AACATCCCATCCTACAGTGACCATCCGCAGGTCGCAGCTGGGCTCGAGCCAGGAGGGACCTCTTTTCAGTGCTCTCCTCACATGCTGTGTGGCCCTCAGAGCCACTGGGAACAGGGGTTTTCGAGGCAGATGAGGCCACCCCCTGTGTCTACTCCGTCATACCCCATCATAATCCTGCGGGGTTGCTGGGAGGGGACAAAGGTGACGTTTAGGTCTGTGCTCTGGTCATCCCGACAATCACCCTGTCGGGTAAGGACTCAATATTCCCATTTTAGAGATGAAGGAGAAGAGGCCAGAGAGACTAAGCTACTTGATCAAGATTTCATAGCAGGGAGATAATAGAACTGAGACTCGCACCTCAGGTGTTAGACTCCAGAGCTCTCTTGACCACAGAGTTATATGTGTACTGGGGGGGGGGGGTTCAAAATGCTGGGGGAGAAAGGACCTCCGAGTGACTGGTCAGTGCCCCTGCCCTCTTCCAGGGCTGTCCTTGCAGGCTGGCACACTGGCTTTTCCCCTTTCGATGCTAGTTGAGGGGGACACCCAGTGCCCCTCCAGGGCCCTCCAGGACCCTCCAGGACCGGTGCAGATGGGGGCACTCTGTGCTCCCCAACCAACGCCCCCACACCTCACTCCCTGGTCATCCCAGTGCGGCTCAGACCCTTGTCTTCCCAAATCAGGAAGCTGCAGTCCACTGCTCGGAAGTGGGGGAAGGAAGCCGAACAAAGAAGCTGCTATTTTTGAAAGGGCACTTTATGGAACGATCTCTGGTTTCCGCCAGGAATTTTGGCCCCAAAGCCCCCTGGTGATGTGGCCTCCCCGGGAGGTGACACACCCTATGGACAACCTGAAGAGGCTGTTCCCTCCCCATTGTCACTCCTCCTGCTAAGGAGCTCGCCTCTCCTCCAGCAGTTTCTCAAGTCCCCAGAGAATCTATGAGGGCCCATCTTCACCACACAACTTAGCCCCTGCCTCCTGTCAGAAAATGTGGATGAAAGACGCAGGGAAGCCAGGAGCGCACGGGCCAGGGCACACACAGGCCAGCGCCATGATGCCCGAAGGCGCTGGCACGCGCCAGCCATCCTTTGTCCCATATTTGCTGGTGGCCTGTGTGCTGGGGCCACACTGAGGTTTGAGGAGCAGACTGCCCGGCCCCAGAGGCCCTCAGGCTGCCGAGAGTTCAGGTGGGAGCCCCGAACACAGGGCCAGGTGGCCCAGAGGAGGAGGAGTCCCAGGTCCCTCCCATGCAGGTCCTAGGAGGAAGCCTCCTGGGGTCAGGGCATTCCCACAGAGCCTGAAGGGGCAGCTCAAGTTCACCAGCAGTGTGTGGCCCCTGCAGGGGACAATGGGAAGTCCCTTGCATGAGGGTTCAGCTTGTACACTGCACGTGGGCACCTTATCTGAGGGGCTCTGGTCCCGTTGTAGATACCACACACGCCAGAATGTACGGGAACAGTGACATGCTTAAGGTACTGCGCTAGGTGGCCTTGTGAGGATGGGTGGGGTACAGCTCTCCCTGCCCACATTCCCCAGACTCGGGGGGCTGGTACCTGCTCCACAGAAGAGAGGGTCTGGGCACACACTGAAGACTGGAAGCTGTGTCCCAGAGCAACTCCCAGCCTAGGCAAGGGCCTCCGGTGTGCAACGCCCCCTCCTAGCCCCCCGCCCCCCATTCCAACTGCACACACGGACGTGTACTCGGAAGCGCTGCAGGATGGAATGTCTACATCGAGCCACCTCCCCGAGGTCACTGTCTGAGTCAGGTGCTGCCAGAAGCACAGGGCATCCCGAAAGTTCACAGCCACCCGGTACCCTTTCCTGAGGCTTTGGCTCACTTCTGTGCCCGCTGAGGCCCCGGGGTTTGTTCTAAAGCACCGAAGGCTTCATTTAGGAGACACACGTGTGCATCCTTTGCAGACACACACGGCTCAGAAAATAGGTCAAGCTCCTACCGGTGCTGCCCCGACCCAGGCTCACGACACCGCCTTTTCCGGTGTTTCCCTCTGTAATCAAATTAGCAATGTATGCAAACGAGCTGCAAGGACTCGTTATGTTAATTTATCTCATGTTGGAGGCAAGCCTGAAGCAAATAGTGCCTCATTCCCCAACACTGAGGGCTGAACATTGATTTCTGAGAGTTTTGTTCGCCTCACGAAGGCCCTTTAACAGCCCAAAGGCGTGGGATCCTCAATATCCTCTTGAATACAAATGTGCCTGCCCCCCAGGCCCTGAGACCTGGGTCTGCAAGGTCATTTTGAGGGGTGACTTGCAGAGCAGACCGCCCAGAGTGCCGGCCAGAGCAGAGCCCACCTAGAGAGATCACCGGCTGCGGGCCTTGAGTGGCCCTTGCAAAAGCGTCCACAGTACCAGCCATGGAGTTGAGTCCCTCTCCATATCGAACATGTCCACGGCCAGGGCAGCCCAGCAGGACTGTGCTCACAGCAGAGGGGAACCCCAGAACGCAACAACGGCTTTGTCACCTCCTACTTCTCAGTGGGCCAATGTGCGTGACAGATTTCACCCCCAAGACCCCCATTCACCCCATTACCCTGGAGCAGCCACTTTTGCAGATTCTGTAAAGGGGACTTAGGATGAGTTCCATCCCATCTCATGAAAGTTGACTGTCATCCTGGCCGGCCCCCCAGAGCGTCCATAGGCTCAGGACTCTAGTTTGGATGTGGGACAAGCAGATTCTCAGAGCAATAAAGAGCCTTTGTGTTGGGAGAGAATTAGATAGCTCCCTAGTCTGATCAACAGTAGGCAAACCATACGAAGAGGCCATTTTTGTAGGTTGAAACAGTCAACTACTAGCAATTTCACAGGTTTCCGAGACTCCTCGTTGGTCAAATAATCAAAGTCAATCCACTTTCACTGGCCAACATTCCCTTCCTGTAGCTCTTCGTGCTTCACGAAGATTTCAAGAGGGACTCGGGAACATTCTGCCAAATTCTAAACCAGCCTGTTCATGCAGGGACACCCACAGCGCCCTCACGACCGAAGGAACATGTCACACTTGGGGCTGCTATCAATTCACTTTCAAGCGCATGGACTGAGCATCAGCCTCCTGCCCGGCCCTGTAAATAAACAAACTAGCAAATAGACAAAGTAATAACCAACAAAGCAGCTTCTTAGTGGCCTCTACATTCCTTTCTGCTTTTCAACGTGTCCTAGAATTCATGCCAGGAATGAACTCCATCGAAACTCCAACCCATCAGTCTTACATTGTGAAACTCATCCTCCTTCTTTGTTAAGGATCAGGAGAGCCATCAGACACCCGTCCTGTTCTGACCAGCTTTTAAAGTCCGTCCAACCCACATTCTTTCCTGCCAGCCACCACCCTTGGGCCTGTGGGATTCCATGCAGGCTGGCATCTCCCAGGACAAACTCTCCAGTCCTGTGCCTGCCTTTCCCACTCCTGAGAAGCCTTTAGTGTGGATGGAAGAGACCGAGGACACAGACCACCGGGGACTGATCACCTGCCTTGTACCAGACGCTGAGCTGCCCTGGAAGTACTGTCATTTCCATGAACCTGCACATGACCCGGGAGGAACGGGGGACTATTGTCCCAGGCCTGTCACACTCCAAGCCCATCCCCGTCCTTACGAGGAGGCCTGAGATGGTTGTCCTGCAAATGCACTTTGGTTCCTTCATTGTAAGAAGGGGTTTCCTTTCCCAGCTTATCTGACCTCTGTTAAGCCAGACCCCCACTTCCCTCCGGCCCGGCCCCCTGAATTCAGGTCAGGGAGGCACGGCTTAGCTGCCAAGAGCCTGTTCCTAAGGAGGCCTGTTTTGAACAGTCAGACACCAGGGTTTCTCCGCTGGTCCTGCTCCCTGAGTGCCCTTCCTGCCCGCCTTCCCATGCCGGGAGCAGAGCATCCAAAATTAAACAGCCAGAAATAGATCCATTTGGACCAGAAGCGGCAAGAAATGCTCCAGGCCCTTCTGGAACTTCAGCTCAGCCCTGCTCCCCCGTGGGGAACTGAAGGCAGCTAATTATGGGCAGCTCAGCCGAAAGGCAGGATGAGCCGACTGAGGCGGCTGGCCAGAGCGAGTTCCTGTCCTTCGTTTCCTCTCCGTCCTGTGGCTCCACGTCTCCTTACCAGATTGCTGGAGTCGGGCCAGCTTCCAGCCCATGGAGCAGAGCTGAAGGCAATGTCCCGCAGTAACACTCGTCAGCCTGTTCCCACCTCCTCACCCCAGGGGCCGCCCCATCATAACGCTCCTTCTGTAACAACTTGCTTCCTGTCACATAGACGAAAAGAGACTGGGCCAGGTGGAGATAAGGCTGGAGCGATGTCCCTTCCCCAGGCTCGCACAATAACAGGACACCTCCCACCCCTGTGCTATAATTGTCTGTCTACCTGACCATTTTACAGGGTAGGGCTCCCAAATTTACAACCCAACAGAGCTCTCTGCCTGTCCTCCGAGCCAGCCCAGGGCCCGGCACATCACGGGTAGTCCTTTCTTGTTTGACCAATTAAGTGAATGGATGATGGCACAGATTTCTGACAGGCTATGAGTGAGTTTCCCCGGGTGACCGTGTGGGGTTCAACAAGCCTTGGACCCTCTTTGGCCCCTCCCCTGTCCCTACCCCCTCATGTGTGGATACATATGCTGACTAGATAGCAAACTTCTTGAGGGCGAGAACCCCAATGTATCTGTATCTGGGCCCCAGGGTGGCCCCGAGTTTTGCACAGTCAGTACCCATGATTCTTAATGAGTGGATTTATGAAAAAAGCACCTAAGGGAAGACAATCTGACCAAGATGAATTAGTCCCCGATGAGCCCATTCCAAAGCAGGTTATGGGTCATCTACCTCTTCAGACTCTAAAACTTAAAAAAAAAAAAAAAGAAGAAGAAAAAGTCTTAACTATTCTTTAAAATGCACTTTTGGGAAATGTCAATATCACTTTTTCAGAATTGAAAACTAGGAAAACAGAGATCAGACATTTGGCAAACTTACTCTCAGATGCCAACAGGCTGCCAACCGGCACGGGCGTGCTTTCTAGATCAGAGTGCCCATTCCAGCATAAGTCTCTGGATAACTGTGGTGCTAACAGGTTCATCTTTGGGCTATTCCCCTTTCAGTGAGTGTAATAAAGAATGTCTACTTTCTTCTTTCTGGACACAGAGGAAGACTACATTTCCCAGTTTCCTTTGCAGTCAGGTTGAGGCCCTGGGACTGGGTCTGGGCCAAGGAAATGTTGGCAAAAGTGGTGCATGCCACTTACTGGGTTGTCCTACCCTCCCCTTCCATGGCAACACTGGAGACCATGTATTGAAATAGTAATGTCACAAGATGGAAGGAGCTTACATTCCTGAGTCATGGCTTGGAGGAGTATTGTCCCAACCTGCATCACACTGTGACAAGAGAGAGCAATAAAACTTGACTGTGTTTAGCCACTGAGATTTGGGGTATGTTTGTTACAGCAGCTAACGTTATTTGTCCTGACTAATGCAGAATGCTGGCATGTCTCTTAGTAGAAATGTATTCAAAGGCAAGTAACTCAAAGCCAACCAACATGGCATAAATAAATATAAGGTTGTTTTTCCTCATAACAGGAAATCTTGGAATAGGCAAAACAAGAGCAGATCAGTTGCTCAAGGACACAGACTCTCTTTCTGCTGAGCCATCCTTGGTGTGTTGGCTTTGTCCCCAGGCTTGTCAACTCCTAGTGACAAGATGGCTGTTGCTCCTCTGACCACCATTTGCATCCCCAACAGGAAAAAGAGAATGGAGCAAAGGACTAAAGGGCCATGCCAGTCAAATCTGTCCCACCTAGTCAACTTTTACTAATATTTCATGACCAATTGCACAGCGTCCAAGTCCCAGACCAATGGCTCACCAGTGAGAATGGTATTATGATGTCTGTTTTCATCCAATCATAATTCATCTCCTGGGGCTGGAGTTGGGGCTCACCTTCCTGAGATCTGTGAGCCACGCAACTGTGTGAACAAGCTGCGTTTCTGTGGGTAGGAAGGGGACAGGCATGAAAAAAGACGTTGGAGGCTAACAATGTGGGCCCTTCTCCAAGGACGGTTCCCTCATATTCTTTCTTTCTTCCATCGCATCCCTTTCTCCAGGAAGGGCTGCCATTAGTGCAGCCCAGAGAGATGCCTGGTGGGGCCCTTTTGCCTTTAAATCCCTGGGTCTGGGGCTCAGTTCTGCTGACCCCAGAACTCCGTTCTATCATGTTGCCCAGGGGACTGGCTCACACAGAATAAAGTGACAACAGGCTGATATTCTTGGGAGCAACATAACAATTTACCAGAAAGGAGAGAGCTTTCCCAGGACCTGATACTCCAGAGGAACGCCTTTCTTGTCTACAATCCCACTGATTATCATAAACTGGTCATCAGAAATTAGCAGAGCTACTTAAAAGTGAGTCTGTCGATGCTTGTGAAGGCGTCATGACATAGGCTGGATCATAGGCTGCCGACCGGAGGGCAGATCGTGGTTGTACGTTTGGAAAGCAATCTGGCAGTAAGTACCATGAGCCTTAAATATATTCAAACCCTTTGATCTAATAATTCCACTTCTGGGAATCTCTTCTAAGGAAATAACTTGAATACTGAAAAAGCTTTTTGCACCAAGAGATTCCTGGCAGGATTACTTATAATAGTGAAAACCTAGAAACAGCCAAAATAGCCAACCATTGGAGAACAGCCATTGGAATATAGAGAGAGAGAGACAATATATTCCATGAAGTGGAGGTGCAATAGATGGTTGATGGATGGATGGATGATAGATGGATATATATTCGATGATAGATATTAGATGATAGAAATATAAAAATATACATAGATGATTAGATAGATAGATGATAGATAGAGAGATGATAGATAGATAGATGATTCCACTCAATGAAATACATACTTTCATTAAAAATGATGGCTGCAAAGGGCTTATAATGGGAAAATACATTTGGATAAAAGACGTGCATTAAAATAATGAGTACAATATGATGATGAAAAAGGTTGAAATGAAATACTCTGAAATGTAACCATGAACGGTGGCGAAAGCGTGGATGATTTAAGAGCCTTTTTTGTACTTTATGCATATTTTCATTTTTTCTTTCATAAGCATGCACTGTTTTATAATAAAAAAAAATTTTTTTTTAGAAAAATACGAGGGTTGCTAGGTGAGCATGGAAATTGGATGGGGTTAAGGGACAGTTTGTTCAGCTGGGGCAGCATTTGGAGAAGTTTCCTTGCTTCAGTCTGAGCCTCTTGGTGACCTCAGTGCTGGTGTGGCCAATGTGAGGGTCTTTCTCTCTCCCCCTGGCCTCTCCATGGGAGCTGCTTCTCTCCCAGCCCTGGCTGAGGCCCCCACATCGGCTCTCCAAGCATCAGCTAGGAGGCACCTCTAGTGCCAGTCACCTGGGCTCCCTTGGCCGGGCCTCAGGCTCCAGACGGCCCCCACAGTGGTCCTCCTGCCAAGGGTCAACCTTCCCTGTTGACCTTGGCTCACTCTGTTCCTAAAGGCGGGGCCTTTGGCCAAGCTTATCCCTAAGTGCTGGGACAACTTTTTAAAGTCCCTAATATACTGAGTAGGGGAAAAAGAGTCTCAGACTTCTTTGATTTTCATTCACATTAGGTTGCTAAGATTCATCCACATTTGTGTTGCCTGTTGTTATTCCATGTTTCTGCTCTAGAATATCTCAGCACGTAAATATACCACAATTTATGTATCTACCTATTTCTGTTGACAGAATTTGGGCTGTTTTGACATCTTGCTACTAGGAACAGTGCTGCTGCAGATGTTCTCATATGTATCTAGGAGGAGAGTCAACAGTTTTTAAAGTACATGAAGGCACAACTTTATGAGATAATATCAAGCTCTTCTCCAAAATAGCCATATAATTCCGAGAGAAAGAAAAAAACCTAAAAAAGGTTATGCAAGCTCTGTATTATCTTCTCAACTTGGCTGTAAATCTAAAACTTCTAAAGATTAACATGTTTTTTTAAATTATGCAGCATAATACCCTTTTTAAAGTTAAAAATGACTAAAGTTAACACTATTGGGGGACATTTATTTATTTTTTTAATATTTATTTATTTATTTTGACAGAGAGAGAGATACAGAGACAGAGAGAGAACTGAACTGGGGGAGCTCCCAGTTCAGCACATGGTTCCGCACGGGCCGGGGCCGGGATTCGATCCTCGGTCCCCAGCGCTGCTAAGTGAGCGCTTAACCCACTGAGCCATCCCGGCTTCCCCGGGGCGACATTTAGATGCAATAAAATGAAAAGCCAGGGACAGATAAACACAAGGTTTCCGGAAGTCGGTTCTTTTGGGTCCGGGAAGGGGTTCTGGAGGGAGGAAATCGCGGGGCACATCGTTGCCTGTGCTCCAGGTTTCTTGTTGGACGGTGAAGGGAGGGAGGGAGGACGGAGGAAGAGGGGAGGGGCGCGAGGAAGAGAGGGTCATAAACAAGGACCACGTGGCACACAGTTCCGTACACCGGGGGCCCCTCACGCGGCAGGAGTGAGGGGATCTGCAGGGCGATCGCCTGGCTTGAGAGAAAGGGCGCAGCTTGGTCAGACGGGCAGCGTGGCATGTGTCAGAGGCCAGAGGCCCAAATGCCAGCCCCACTGTCACAGGCCCAGCCTGTCATCCCAGGTGAGCGTCTGTTCCCTGAGGCTCAGGCCGTGGCACAGCTCTGTCCTCCGACCACCCCATTTAGGGCCCAGCTGGGTGTCATGAGCAGTGCCTGGCCCGTGCGCTCCCTCAGTGTTCTCATCTCTACAATGGGGGCAATAAAGAAGAGAAGAAGCTCTCGATGAGTCTGTTACGAGTCCCCACTGCCGCTCGCGCGCGCGCATATGTGTGTGTGTGTGTGTTTGTGTGTGTGTGTGTATGTGTGTACCTGCCCAGGACCCCTCGCCCTCCAGGATAGGAGGCAGCCAGCCCCAACCAACTGCCTCAGGCCTGCAGCCCTGGCCCTGAGGCCCCAACACCAGCCCCCTCCCACATCTCCGCCCTCCCTCACTCTTCTCAACACCCACATTCCTCAGGACACACCATTTCGATCTCATTGGTCAGACCCTGTCCCCTCCCTGTCCTGTACATCATCAGGCCCCGGTCACCCTTCACCAGGACCATTCATCACTGCACCTGCCACGCCTGCCTCCTGCCCCCTGCCTCCAGCCTGCCCTCCTTCTGAGCCACAAGGCTGGTTAGGCCCTGCTCACACCTTTCAGAGGCCTCCATTCGTCCCCTTGCAGGGCTGCCCTAGTGCCGTAGCTGGCGTTCAGGGCCTGCCGTGTGCACGCACGGTCCCACCTCACGCTTTTCCCAACACGCCCGTGTCCTTACTGCACGGCCGCTCACACATGCTATTCCCCTGCAGGAAGCACCCTTGTCCCACAGAACCCTCAGCCCCCTGCACGGCTCCCCTCCCGGAGCCTTCCCGCTTATTTCCCAGCCCCCTTCCGTGTCCCCCACCCGCACCTTCCACACCCAGCAGGGGCCTGTCCACTGAGCGCCCTGAGGACCGGGCCCGCCAGACCCCATCACGTCCCCGCGCCACCCCCAGGACGCGCCCACTGACCGCAGGCCGGGCTGGCTCCCTGTACAGGGCTCGGCTCCTCACGGCACTCCCACTTTTCCCTTTCGGGATTCACAGCCTTGCCTGGGTGAGGCAGAGACAAGTGGGAAACATCTGGCCGGTGGGTTGACGCGGGCGGAGATGGAGCACGGAAAGAAATCTGGTGTCTCCTGTTTACCATGGACACTGACCTTGGAAAGAAAGAGCGCAGCCACAGCAGGCAGACGAGTGAAGACAGCTGCCCCCTGGGCCGGTCCCAGGGCTGACCCAGCAGATGGGGCCTGGCGCGGGGGGTGGGGAGGGGCCGGGGGCTGTGTGGGCCCCCGACCTTCTCTGAGCACAGTGGGGAAGAGCCGGGCCAGGCCAGCTGCTTACCAGACACTCTAAAGGGTGTTCACTGCGCTCCCGTCTTTCTGAGCGGGATGGAGGAAGGGCCCCCGGGAGGCCAGCTGTCCCATGGTCCTGTTGGTGGACAGCTTATGCCCAAAAGAATGATAGAAAGTTCACGTTAGGATGGCGCCTGTCCTGAAATTGCCTTCCAAAGAGAAAGACTGTAAGAAGATGTGGAGTCGAGGGGTCTGAGCCTGAATCTCAATGTACGGGAGAAGCCGCTCCACACAGGGCCTCTCATTACTGGGGTGGACCCCCAGGGCAGCTGTGGGTCAACCCCAAGTGTCCTGATTAGTCCAAGTGCCAGCCATCCTGTCTCCGAGCACCCTCCTTCCCTCACTAGTCAGCCGGGGCCGAGCCTCTGGGCTCCCTGGGGGGCTCCCTGCCTCACAGCCCCTTTACAGATGCACCACGTCTGACCATTCTCCCTCAAGGCAGCGAGCTGATCAGCCCGTTTTACAGATTGAGAAACTGAGGCCCACAGAGACTCAGCAATGGGTGACGCAGGTGAAGAGTTCAGTGCTTCAGATCCCTAGAGAACCGTTCTCCGCCTTGTCTTTGTGCTGTCCTGCACGGACACAGCCTGTGGGCTCTCCCAGGGAGCTCTTTCTCTGACACAGGGCCCCCTCTGATTTAGTATTTCAACAGGAAAGCACACGTGGGAGCTCACGTGGCCCAGCTAGAAGGGAAACTGGTATTCTGAGAGGCTTCCCGCAGAATCCTCGGGCAGAGCAGACACCAGACACAGCTTTGTTCGGATTTGACTAAGAATCCCCTCCCCGCCCCCGCCTCCCACCTGGCTAACGCGGCAGAAGGCTGGGGGCTGCCTGCCAGCCCGTCCCCACCCCAGCAGCGCGAATGTCCCCTGGCTCAGCGTGTATTGTCTGCTGATGAACCCAAGGGAGGCCGGCCCTCGTGTCTGGGGGCCGAATGAAGAGAGGAGGGCAGTGCGCAAACGGCAGCCTCTGAGGAAGAGGTGCCAACTTGAGACACTGGGGACTCCCCAGGAAGCCCCACCCAGATCTGAAGAGGGAGGGGTAGCAGGGGACAGGGAGGGACGTGGTTGAAAAAAAAAAAAAAAAAAAAGGTGTTATTGACGATGAAAATGTCAGACGGTGGGAAAGAAAGCCTCCGTCAGTTTCCGCGTGAGCTGCGTGCCAACATTTTCGAAGGAGTGATTCTGAGTGCAGCAAACAGCTAAGATGAATTTTAAGCTAATTCCTCAAGTAGAAGTGTGCACCCCTGGGCACAAGGAGTCCTTGGTAAACAGAGATTGTCGAGACTTGCAGAGACCTGCACGGTCATCTGTTCCCAACCCTGATATTTGAATTTATCCCCATGTCACCCTCGGCAAAGTGCCATCCAAAGAGCAGAGCCTGCCATGCCATCACGATGACACTGCACCCTTCAGCAATGCCCACGGCCCTCAGAATGAGCCAACATCGCCTACACACGGGCCCTCCCCTTGTGTACACCACACCCACTCATTCCTCAGCGGGAGCCATGGTCTCGGGAACACCTGACCTGATTCTCCTGACAAAGTCAGACCCTTTTCGTTGATGCTCTTGTAGACATTGTCGTTTACATTTACTTGTTTGATGGCTGTCACCCCAACTAAATGGTGGGCTCCCTACAGGTGAGCTTTTGCTGGATCTGCCAACCTGTATCTGAGGGCTGTCCCCTAGGATGATCCTCCCTAAATTGTTCACACAGTAAGCTACCCATTATCCTATCCAGTCTGCCCAAACTCTCACCTCCTAGATTCTCGACACCGTATTTCTGTTAATCCAGCCTGAACTCAAATACAGGCAACCCTATACCAGTGCCTCAACCCTGAGTTCCAGTCAAGAGCCCGAAGTCCACACACAGAGCTCCTGAGTCTCTTGCTGAACAGCTGAGCAGAGCACCATACTTGCTGGAAGAGAGGAAGCATGAAAGATAAAATACCAGGGGTCAGTACAGGGCCTGGGGCTTATGCACAAGCTCTGGGGCTGGGTTTAAATCTGCTTGGATGGTCAAGAGACAACCTACTTCATCTCTCAGTTTCTGGTCCATAAATACGAACAAATGCAGAAGTGTAGCCTGTACGACGCTGCAGAGATGGTCCTACAAGATCTACTGAGCTTCCGACTTCTCTCTCTTGGATCACTCACTCTGGGGAAGCCGGCCACCATCAGGAGGCTAGGAGCCTCAAGCAGCCCTGGGGAGAGGCCCACCAGGTGGAAACTGAGGCCCCCCAGCCAACACCCACCTGCCAGCCACATGGGAGTCACCTTGGAAGTCGACTTGCAAATCCAAGTGACAGCAGCCCCTCTTGCCATCTGACTGCACCCCGATGAGCGACCTGAAGCCAGAAGCACTCAGCAAGGCCACTTGCTAACCCCCAATTCCTAAGCCACGGAGACAGGGTTAGTCAATGTGTGCTGTTGTTTTAAAGTACTAAATTTTCAGTTAATTCGTTCCACAGGAATAGATGACCAACGCAACCCTACAGAGCAACTCTTATTCAAGGCCTTTTTTTTTTTTTGAGAAGCAATTAAGAGACTCTGATTATGCCACAGCCATTTCAGGTTTGTCCAAAACTCCCAGATGAGACAATGGAAGTCTGGCTAAGGACAGCACCCGGGGGAGTGGGGGTGCATGTTCTTATACCAGGAGAAAAGCCAAGGCAGTGAATGAACTAAGGTGGTCCCCGAAGAGAAGCAGAGATGTGCCTCAAGCGCACACCAGCCATTATAACCTACTAACAGCAGGTGTAGAGTGATATATAAAAATAATAATTTCCCAGAATTATCATTGTGTTCACAAAACCCAGCCAGCTGTCCAGGGCATGGTTCCCACGGAGGAAGGAAATGACCTGCAGGATGCTATAATTTACACCCCCGCCCCACTCCATCTCCCCCAAAATCACTCAGGAACAAAGAGTCCAAACATGGGCTCCGGGCCCTGCTAATGAGTGCATGGTTCCAGGGGGGGCCAAAGACCCCAGCGCTGACGTGAACTGTGGTCTCTAAGCCGTGGCTTCCTCACCCACAGGAAGGCGTTATCAGTACTGCCTAAACATCGCTTCACTGTGAAGATTAAATTAGATGAGGCACATAAAAGAGCGCTTTGCACACTGTGATGTGCTTTTCAACTTGTAAAGTCCCTACCAATAAATAGATAAGATGATTTTCTTTTTTATAAGACATGCATCTCTCTACCGATTCCTAAGGCACTAACTGTCTCAGAGACAACAATGAAGACAGAAACAAAACACAACACACTGGAAACAGCCGAAACAGACACTGCGTGCCCTCACCAGAATCCAAGGACTCAGCTTCAGTCCCCCGTCCCAGGGTGTACCAGCTGTGTGACCTTGAGCAAGTCACCCCCCAGCTTTGTGAGATAAGGAAACGGAACTGGAAAATCTCCAAGGCACCTTCTAAGCCACAGGCTTTATGGCTCTGTACCCGGTGCTTCCTGGATAAGCTTCAGGGGAAAATCCATGGAGCAGCATTTCCCATGAAATCACCATGCATTCTGCTTTGCAAATGCTTTTTGCTCCTTCCACCCCGTCGCTACTGTTGAAGTATTTCTATCACAGACATAATTACTAAAGTTAAATTAATAGATAGATGCTGAATTTTGTGCCCCACAAGCACAGAATATACCTTTTCCTCAAGTTAGTGATAAAACACTTGCAAATACTTATTACATGCTTATTTGTCCAAAAAGATAACTTCTCTAAATTACAAAGAGCAGAAATTGTACAAACTACTCTCCAAACCACAAAGCCCAGCACAAATTCTGAAAACCAAAAATGGATGATAGATAGATAGATAGATAGATAGATAGATAGATAGATAGATAGATATAAATGATAGATAGATATAAATGATAGATGAGAGATAAATAGATAGATAGATATAAATGATAGATAGATAGATGATAGATAGATAGATATGATAGATATGGTAGCTAATAGCCCATTTGAAATTAAAATATTTTTTTATTGAGATTATAAGACAAATAGAACAGAAAATTAGAATATAGCTTGTAAGTACTTATCGCATACCATCAAAGCTGTATTGGAGGTAAATATATAACATAAAGATATCTTTATTATTAGAATAAAACATTACAGTTTCCATTTCTGGGATAATAGCACAAGTAAGTCCACGGGCCACTCCCCAGGAAAAAGAGTAAAACTGGCAAAAACTATTTTTAAGAAAGCAGACAACCATTTAAGCTCTCTGAGAACTGTCCTAAGAGCAGATGACAAATAAGAAACATTTACCCAGGAAAATCTACTAAAACTCAGTAAGAAAAGCAAGACATTGCACAACTTGCTCTTGTTCTCCCCCACCACCTGGGGTTCGGCTTGACAGAAGTTTCCTCCAGGTGGATGCGGCCAAGGAGTCAGGGCTCCCTGTCCCCTCACTCCCAATCACCGTATCTCTCCAGGAGGCACGTCACCAGCACTTCTCGTCCCTCCAACTCCAAGCTGGAAAGCCCAGAGTCCTGGTGAGCGTGGCCAAGAGGTCAGGGACCCCTTCCTCCCAGCCGCTTCCCACCGGGTGGAGGCTGGACCCCAAGCCAAGAAGTCTGGGAGCCCCGGCCACCCTCACCCCAGATTGCTCCCAGGGCAAGCTGAAAAGACCAGAGGCACCCAGAATCATAGATCAGAAAGTTTGCCCAGGGAGGGAGAAGCCGTCAGGAGAAAAGAACTCTGCAGCTCTCCCCAAAGGAACTGACTCTTTTTGAAATACAATGTGGGCGAGTTCAAGCCTAGGGGCACCCACAGAAATAATAGCTCCTCTTAATTAAGAGCAGTCAGCTAAACCCAAAGCTGGGGAGCTCAGGAGAGAGACACCCAGAAGAGCCCTCCTGGGTCAGAACAAACATCCAAGGCTGGCCTCAAAGTCTATCCCTGCCTGAATTTAATTGGAGGAGACCCTGGAGCCATTCATGCCCCAGAGCATTTTTAAAAATAACAGAGCAGTCAGCAGGTGATTAGTAGAGTCTAAGGGGCTGGTGTATTACCAAAGGAAGCAGGTGGCTTAGCAGAGATCAGGAACGGGCTCCATCAGAGGGCCCTGCCAAGACCACTGCCATCCAAGGGGACAGGGCTCACGCTCAAGACCACACCCTCTGAGGACAAAGACGGTTCAAAAGCTGATTGTTGGTGGGGGGATAGCTCAGCGGTTGAGCACTTGCACCAAAATGACTAGAGGGAGATTAAGCAAAAATGCCCAGAGGCAGGGAGCCCCCAAATAATTACATAACCCTGCCAGGGTGTTCTTCAGAGAACTAGAAGGGTATAAGGAAGGTCACTGGTGGGAAACACACCAGAGCCCGGATGTTGCTTTCTGGTTCTATGGGCTGCATTTGGGGGTCCCTTTGGTCCAGCCCCTCCTTTCCTTTTCTTTCCACTTCTTCCACCCCACTCCACGAGAGACCCCAAGATTGAACGGCCCAGCCAAGCTGCTCCGGGATTCTTGACCACGCAAACCAGGAGAGATCATAAAAGATTATGGTTGTTTTAAACCGCTCCACTTCGGAGTAGTTTGTCACAAAACATCAGATGCCAGCTCCTCAGATAACCACCAAGGATCTCAGCCTCTTGGTTATTCGTGCTCTCATGTGACGCCCTCCCCTTGGGTGTGGAATGACCACAGTGACTCACTTCTGATGCAAGAATAAGGTTCCCCCCGATGGAGCGTCACTGAGAATATACACCACAAGTGACTGGCTTCTCCTGTGCCCGCCTTTCTCGCTCTCTCACTGGCTCTGAGGAAAGCCAGCTGCCATGTTGTGAGCTGCCAGGTGGAGGGGCCCATGGAGCCAAGAACTGATGGGATATGTCCGGCCAACAACTTGTGAGGAACCGAGTCTGGCCAGCAGCCGTGAGCGTGAGTGAGAGTTGAACCTTGAAGTGACTGTGGCCCCAGCAGACCCCTTGATTCCAGCTTGTGAGAGGCCCTGAGTCAGGGGGACTTGGATAAGCAGCCCCCAGACTCCCGGCCCACAGAAACTGTGAGGTGGTAAATGTGTGTTGTTTTTGAGCTGCTGACTATGGGGTCATTTGTTATGTAGCCACAGATAACTGACAGTGACGGTGGTCTGTCCTGGCCCCGGGGCAGCCCCTTGGCATTGGTCTAGACCTTGATCTCAGCCCACCATGCTAACCTCGGTCAGGGCCTGGGACAGGTGGGGAGTTTTGAGGCAATGAGAAACCTACTTAGTCCCCGCTGCTGCCTTCTGGAAAACCAGGCCAGCCTCCGCAAGACCATAGGAGGTGAGTAAGCATGTGGTGAGACCTACTTTCGGGGTCAGGTTCTGTCACGTCATACCAGGGTGACCTCTTAGAGAGTTACAAGACCTCCTGGAGCCCCAATTCCCAAGCAGCCCCCCTGGAGCAGAGAGGGAAGCTGCAAAGTGACCAAACTGCCCGGTCCTCTCCCGCCAGAGAGAGGACATGAGGAAGGATCTCAGCACTGGAACACAGCAGGTGCTGGGGGCAAGCTTGACCCTGTAGCTGTTGGGATTCTCAGTGTCACCATCCTCAACCCAGCCATTGTTGTCACAAAGTCCTCAGGACCCAGGAGGAAACCCACTCTTCAGCGATGCAATCATGGCAGCCGTGCGTGGGGCCTCCCAGGGGGCGGCCCCCCATGGGGTGCTAGAGGCCCGTGAGTTCAAGTGGAGCCTTTCCAGCCATCCTGCCTGGAATCCACCGCCTCTGCTCAACTTTCCAGAACTTTCCATTCTCTTTCTCCACAAACGCTGGGTCTGCCTTGCTTGGCTGTTCCTTTCTTGCCATAGGAATTGATTTAATCCTTGCCTGGGATATCATTCAGCTCAAGTTTGTGCTGAAGCAAAACATATTTCAGCACCCACCAATTTCCATATAGATAAAAAAAAAAAACGGGGCGGGGGGGGGGCAGGATAGAAAGAAAAGAACCTCAACCAGCATCTTCACAAACTATGCATTTGAAACCTGTTTCTCCTTAAAGATGGATGGCTCCTTTAGGCTGCTAAGAGGTTTTTTCTTGACTTGTCAACAGTTTTATCTACCCCCACCCCTCCAAACGTTCTTGGCTATAAATTATTCATCATGCAGTTAGTGGTTAAAAAAAAAACCCAGTGCCTGGGGCTGAGGCACTTTCTTGATTCTCCCTCTGCTTTTCACATCCAAATTGTTTTTTCCTTGCTGCTCCTGGAAAAGTAGAAATAACTGGAAGTCTTCGACTCAGAGGTGCATGGCTGGAGCCTAATGGGAAAGTCCTGCTGAGCCCCCCTGAACTTGGCCGGCAGGGGGGTAGGTAACACTTGCAGTATGGGGTGAGGCAAGACACCGAGGTTATCAAATATACATTGAGGAAGGACGTCCGTGTGCTTGGGCTTTCTTCTTTTTTTCTTCGGTGGCATAAACGCCAAGGTTTTCAGAAAAGCCGACGGGAGACTTAATTCTATTCTGGTCCCAGGCATTTCAGAGTCTACAGTGGGAGAGGGTCTGTTCACCCCATCTCACTCTCCCTGGGCCCCCGCGGGGCCCTGCCTGGAGCTCGCACTCCCTGGTGGCTCTCCCTCCACCCACCCTCTCTTGTCTGCACGCCCCACTCTACCCCCATACCTCTCTCATCCTCCAGGGTGGATTCTCAGGGCTGCTATCTGTGGCCCCATGGGACTCAGAGGGAGGGATGATGAGATTAGGCCTCAGAGACGGCATTAACCACAACTAATCCCACAAACTGGGAGCCTTAAAACAATGCAAATCCATTTCCTCAGAGTCTGAAATCCAGGTGTCCGCAGGGCCATGCTGCCTTGAGCCCCTCCCTGGCTCCTGCTGGTGGCCAACCTTCCCCAGTCTGCAGCTGCAGCCTCTGCCTCCACTGTCCCGTGACATCCCCCCATGTGTCACTGTGACCAATCTCTTCTTCTTATAAGGACACAAATCATCATACTGGATCAAGGGTCCACTCCACTCCTCATCATAACTTCATTAGTTATATCTGTAATGACTCTACTCCCAAATAAGCTCACATTCATGGATCCTAAAGGTTGGGACGTCAACATAGGTCTTGGAGGATACACATCAACCTCTGACAGGGTCTGAGGAGGGAGGAGCCCCCAGAGACGAGGCCCCAGAGCAGAGCATCAGAAGCATCAGAAGGCTCAAGAGTTGACACTGTGCGGGGTCCTCACCTTCCCCCAGCAACACTCATGCGCAGCCCCTTCTCTGACCCTGGCTGCGGAGGTGCCAGGCCCTGGGTGATAGTCCCACAACGACATCGCCTAGAGACACACTTCTCAGAACCCACATATCCCTGTCATTAAGTGATGCATGACTATAATTTATATTAAAATGGAACTCATCCCATTTCTCTACCTGCTACCTCCTTGGTGTAAAATAATTTGCATATTAAAGAAAGCTGTTGACCAATCTTGTGATCCAGGTGGGGGCTTTGCAGTGTTGCATCGCCGCACATCAAGGGCTTCCTGATTATTGAAAGGAAGAAGGGGAAGGTCAGCTTCAAAAGGATTTCTGAAATGAACCAGTACAGTGGCCTCTTCCCAAGTGGATTTACATTGATCCTGTTCATTCATTTCCTCTCATTTCGCTTCATGTATCACGGCTTCAGAGTCTGCCGAACAAGCTAGAGAATTAAGCCTGACTCTCGGATCTCTTGTCAGACCCCAGGGCCCGAGACCAGAGGCCTGGGCCTATCTGGTGTCCTTGCCGGTCCCGGTCACATTGGAGCTCTCTCGCGGTCCCCTCCTGTGGACCACTGTTTACAGGGGGGCGAGGGCTATGTCTACATGACCATGGTGCCTCTCCTGCATGGGACACGCTCAGGAGGACGTCCCCTGTAATCCCGCTGGGGGTGTTCCTGAGCACCCACTGCCCACCTACAGGGAAATGCCTGGCCCTTCCCAACCCATGAAACTGTCAGAAGAAAGAGGCAGTCACAGCCCCCCACCCAGACATGAGCCCCAGGAGCTGGCCTGTGTCTCATCTGTGCCCCCGAGAGCACAGTCCCACATGTCCCTTGAGGCAGCTCAGAGCACAGAACACCCCCACTACCACCCCCCACCCCCACTATCATTCCCTCCAGATCCCCTCGCTCATAAATGTCCTCAACCAAGACGATCGTGACCAGCTGTGATTTCTGCAGCTCGCCCCTGGGAGGAGCTCACAGTTTCTGCCCAGGGCCTCTGGGCAAGTCAGGGGCCCATCCGATGCTGCAATGGGCCCTTCTTCGCGGTCATGAGTTGGGGCTGCCCCTGAAATCTTCAGGGAAAACAAAGGTCTCCGAAGGCCCACAGAGAAAGTCGGAGCGGATCCGCCCTGAATCCATGTTCTTGATCTTCATCTGAACCTTCATCCGAGCAGCCAGGCCCGCTGCATCCTCCCTGCCCTACGGGCCAGACCTCAGACAGTCCCAGCCACATCCGTCCATCTGCTCCCTGGGAGGACACAGCCTGCCTGCCTATGTGTCTCCCCAGAACTCCCCAGAACCTTCCAAGCTGGGCTCTTAGCTTCTTAAGATACACTGTTGATGACAAGCTTCTACTTCCCTGAAAAGTGTGTGCCGTTCTCAGGGACGCCGGTCACAAAGGACACCTGACCCAGACCTGCTGATGGAGAGCTACGATCAGCAAGACCCCCTCCGGCAGGCCCTCCGCTTCCTGCCCCTCTCAGGCCTCCGACTTGAAAGTCCTCCTTCGTGCCTTCACGTTCATCAAATGAAAACCTAGCCCTGAGGTAGAAAAGCCTCTGAGGACGTTAACAGCAGCGGGGCAGAGCAGTAAATGTAATGATTTCATTCTTCAAGGACCGCGAGCCAGGCGGCTGTTTCCCCAAAAGTCTCAGCAGCTAATTACGAAGAGATCATTACGAGAAGCTGCCCGACGGCCGCTGCCCCGGAAACGGCCACCGTCCTCCCCCGCTTCGCCTTGCTCAGGAAACGGGTCCATTCCACAGAGAACTGCCCCCCAGCCGTGTTCTGGAAAACACGCCGGGCCAGCATTTCCATGCGCTCTCCTCTTGCTCCTCTCCTTCCCGTGGTCTGTTTTCTGCCATCACTGGGGAGCTTCCCCGGGTCATAGTCACCAGGGTTTTCACCCAGCTTCCCCAACTGCCTGTTGCCTTTTTGAATCTCCAGTTGGCAGACAGGGAGCAATGGGACAGTCACTATAGAGGCCCGGTTCTGAGACAAGCTTTAATGAAGGGGCTCAGAGACATACCTGTGACATGAGCCCTCTCGGACCGTCTGGAAAGGGGAGGAACTCCTGAGGTGGGCAGCGAGGTGGCCCCTGAGGGACACTGGCCAACAAACCCAAAAACTGGTCCCAGAGCCTGAGTCAAGCAAGGAACCACTGTGTAGCCCACAGTGTAAGTGGGGCTCCTTGGGCCTCTCCTGCCCTCACCCCAAGAAGTCACTGCGTCTCCATCCTTAGCCTCCCCCTTAACCATTCCAAACACGCCCCCCACCCCCAAAGAGAAGACAATACCCCTGCCTGTCAAGGACCTCTGGACCAGAGGCCTCACCTGCCTGTCCCCCAAGTCACAGGGGCCCTCAGATTCCGCGATCCATGCACCTTCGCCGCCATGGCTTGGGGCTGTCCCTGCCCAGCTCTGACCACAGGCCTGGGGGATGGGACTGGAGGTGTCCACTAGCCTGGTGCCCAGGGGCAGCCCCGCACACAGGAGCCCCTTCTTGGAGACCGGCTTGGCATTTTCAAGGTCCTGACAAGTCCTGCAGCACAGAGTCCCGTTTTACACATGCAGCTCGGGTTATCCTAACTTATAGGACCACAAAAACCTTTATTCCAAGGGCATCTATTGCTTCTAAAACACTTGTGGAGTGCTGAGGTTCCAGGCATTTGCTTGGCCATTATCAAGTTTCCTCTGAAGATTCTGTCCCCTTAGGATTCAGGGTCAGAAGAATGTGCTCCGAAACAAAGGCGCTGGATAGAAAGATAGTTGTCAAGAAATGCTGCGTGCAGAGCAATACCCCAGGGAACAAAGAAAGGAAACACTTGAAACCTTGAAGGGCAGCTTGTTCCTGTTTGTGGTTTATCTGAGGGGCCAGAAGCGGAGATAACAGAAGTGGCCACCTGGCTGGCCGTCAGCCAGCTAGTCCCGACTCCCTCCTGGCCTCGGTTGGTCCAAAGGTGAAATCAGGGGCATGGGAAAGACCCCCAAGACCAGCCCAGTTCTGACAATTATTTCCCAAGCCACAATCCCCGGGGGAGAGAGATGGACGTGCTGAACCCGACACGTCTAGAATGAAGCTTATCTTTCCAGCCCCAAACCTGCGATTCCTCAGCTGGACCCTTATCAGCAAAGGCCACCACCCTGTACCCAATTGTCCCCAAGATAAATAAAGATGCCTTCCTCCTCCTGGCCTTCAGCCACTGCATGGCCGCAACCAGTCTCCAAAGCCTGTGACTCCACCTGTTAAACAACCCTCAAAGCCTTGGCCTCTCTCCACCCCCTCTGTCATTCGACAGCAAATATAATGAAGCGCCTACTATGTGCAGGGCCTCTCTTAATTCCAGCCAGTCATTTCCTGCACGAAGCTCCACGGGGCTCCGCCTGCTGCCTGTCCCCCTCCCTGCTGCCATTGGAACCTCTTCCCAAACTCAGATCTCTGTGGTCTCACGGCCCTCAGGGTCACATGTGGCTCAAAGCTTGGCAAAAGAACGATAATTACTCTGGCACATAGTAGGTGCTCAATGAATAGTTGTTAAATAAGTTAGAGAATAGATAAATGAATGAATGAATGAAAGGATCACCTTAAAGATGTCCCATTTGGGGGGTGTGGAGGTGTCAGTCCATGAACTTTCCAAGGGACCATGGGTAGGTCAGAGACTTGGCAACACCCACGCTCGCCACTCCCAATAAAAATGTGTGCAGTGTGCCTCTATGGATACGTGTAGTTTTTAAATTCACGGTGGGTTGCATGACCCAGAAGACTAACAATTCCCTAAGGCGTTCCAACATGCTGACGCACGAAGGACGTAAACAGTACTCATTCGCTTCCCAGGGCCAAGTTTCTGGCTTCCCAGGATGGGCCAGACTCTCAGGACAGCCTTGATGTCTACACAGAAATCTCCTGATCTCTGAACCCCACAGTGGAGCCTCATTTATCACATCTCCAAGGGCACAATTAACTTCCCTGGGCCACAGACCCTAATGAAGCAAGCGGATTACAGATCCATTAGAGCCTTGCAGAGCACCATTAATCCTCCCATGGCCCAGCCCCAGAGGAAGGGACTGAGCCTGGAGATAGCCATTTATTCCCTTCAGGGCCCTTCACCCCGCCCCAGCCCCCCCCCAATGCTCTCACCTTCCCAGAGGCCTGGGGTGGGGGCAGGGGAGGCTGCACGTGTCCCCGTAGAATGTCACAGCAGAAGAGGAGGAGTGAGGAAGGAAGATAGGACACAGTTTCACCTCCAGTCACTCTGCTCTGTGCAGCGCCAAGGGGACTGTATGTTTCTGTGGGGCCATGGAATTTTCTTCCCTCCCGTTAAATTCCAAAATTACTGAGCATGCAATAAAGACTGGACTCTGAAAGGAACTCAAAATGTGGACATGCCAATTCAATCTGAAGAAGCAAATCATGTTATCCAGCAATTAAAATAAAAGATACGAGCCATGGAGACTGATAAATGGCTTACTGGGAGGTGCTCAGACCCCCTGAAAGCCCATTAGAGTGACAAGGCGCCCAACTTGGTCACCTTACCCTTAATAAGCCCACCAGCACCTCCATTACGATGTCAGGACACATGGCCGAGGGGATCCCCCGGGTATAGGCTGCGCCAGGAACCTGTCCACACCCCCTGGCCTGGCCTCTCTAGAGACAGAGGCTGCTCGGAAAGGCAATGGCCAGTGGGCTGGGCAGTGGCCGTGCTGAAAATTAACCTGTTAGCACTCTCCTCTGCGGGGGTGGAGGGTGGGAATTGGAGCAAACTTTCTGCAAGGCGCAACGGAAATACACATTAAAGGAATATACACATCATTTGCACTAGTTACCTACTGCTGTGTAACAAATCACCCCAGAATTCAGGGGCTTAAAACCTTGCACAGGGGAAGCCAGGATGGCTCAGCGGGTTAAACACTCACTTTGCAGCGCCGGGGACCAAAGATCGAGTCCCGGCCCCAGCCCGTGTGGACCTATATGCTGAACTGTTGTATGCTTCCCATGCGGGAGGCCCCCAATTTGGTTCTTGCCCCCCAGTTTGGCCCCTGGCTCAAGGGGGCGTGCCTCCCCTGTGGGAGGCCCCCAACCCAGTTCCGGCCCTGCTCGGCCCCCGCACACCTGTGTGGAACAAAACCATGTCAAAAACTGATGATGTACAACTATGGAGACAGCTCTGGGCCCTCCCCCTTCTCTCTGTCTCTCTCTGTCTCCGTCAAAAAAAAAAAGATAAACCTCACACAGCCTCTCATGGCACCTGCGAGCCAGGAGTCCAGGTGTGGTTTGCAGTGTGCTTCTGCCTCTGGGTCTCCCTACCAAGCTGCAACCGATGCAGCCAAGGCCGCAGCCTCTTCTGCAGGTTCCGGCTCCTCCACGCTCCGCGCGTGGTGCCTGGAAGGATTTATTTCCTCACCAGACTTTGGGCCAAGGACCTCGGTCCCCCACCGGCGATTGGCCAGAGGCCTCCTTTGGTTCTTTGCCACCTGGGCCTCACCATAGGGCGGTTCCCAGCATGGCAGCCAGCTCTGCTCAAAGAGACAAGCATGAACGAGGTGGAAGTCACGGGCCTTTTGTACCTTCACCTTGAAAGCAGCGTCCGATCATTTTCACTGCATCCTATTCGTCAGAAGCGAGTCACTCGGTCTCAGCCCACACTCAAGTGGAGGGGACCACCCGGGCACAGGAACAGCAGGACTGGGCTGCTGACACACTCGTGGGCCCTACAACCCCACTTATTGGAAGTTACCCTAAAAGAAATCATCAGACAAGTACAAGAAGTACAGCCAACATGGCTGCCCCAAAATCGGGTGCAACTGGAGCCCATCTGGGCTGGTTGAGTCAATTCTAACACGTTCATAGGACAGAATACCACGTAGTCATGGAAATACAACGTAGAAGAAGACGTACGCAAGAAAACATTTGTGCTATAATATTAAATATAAAAGAACACAAAATCTTATGCAATAGGATTCCAATATTCAAATATATACTGAAAAAATATTAAAAGAAACCTCTACTGCTTAACATTGTGCAGTGTCACCAAGTAGCAGGACTATGTGTGATTTTCACTTCCTCCTTCCTGTTTCCTCGTGCTTTCATGGTTTTCCACAATAAATACATACTACTTTTATCATCAGAGAAGAGAATTCTTTCAGATTTACATTCTCTGAATGGCGACTGTGCTGTTTTGCACGTCTGCTGGCCTCTGCTCACCTAAATGACAGAAGAGGTGACATGTGGAGCAGAAGGCAGCTGCTTTGATGAGCTGGACAGCTAAACAGCAGTCCTGCTGCGGAAACGCCTTGGGCTACCGACAGCTTATGTCCCCACGTCGTGCCATTGTGCACATCAAAGGAGCACAACTCCCCCTAGGAAGACGCGGCCCCGTGAGCACACAGCTTGGTGAGCTGGCATGTCGTGGGGTGATTTAGGGAAAAGTGCTCCCCTCTCTGAACAGAGGCAACTGCACCAGGATTCACGACAAGGCCAGCAGCACATGGCTGCATTTCAGCCTCACTCGCCTTCTCAGCCAGCACCCTTGTCTTGATTCTGTGGACCCCTTCCTCTCAGACCCCCGAGCTAGAAAGGCCTCAGACCCTGAAGCAGAAGGGCAAGTGGGCAAACCCTGAGCATCCGGGCACTGCCAGCTGACACCCCCCTTCACTGGCTCACCATGACCTGAGTCCTGCACTGCGGGCAGCTGTCAGAAGTGCCACCACTTCACAGACAGAGGCACACCGGTTACATGACCACCAGGCTGCAATGCCCCCCAGTGCAGACTGATGACCCAGGACTCCACTGGACAGAAGTGACAAAACCCAAATGAACAGGCTCGAGCATGCAAGGAAATACATTGACTCATGAAATGGAAAAGTCCAGGATCCTGCTTCAGGCACGGCTGGATCCAGGCACTCCAGCCTCATGTGGAACTCACCTCCCCCCAGCTCTCACTCTGCTTTCCCCAAGGTGGGCTCTATTCTCAACCAGACTCTCTGCAACAGGGGCAAAGAGGGTCCCAGGACTCTAGTCTCTGGTGCTACGGGTCTGGCTAACCCCACCCCACCCCCCAGAGCAAGTGACTCCTTCCAGTAAAACTTCCAAGGTTGTGGGTCCCACCGGTCAGGCTTGGACCACATCCCCATTCTGGAACCAACCCCTGTGGTTTAAGGGAGTCTAAAAGGGAGAGTGAGGGGATTGCCCCTAAGGAAAATTAAGGGGCCATTCCCCATGAGCGGGTAATAGCTGCTGGGCAGGCAGAAAAGAAATGCCAGCGGTCCCGTCCTATGTAGAAGTGCTCACAATTCTGCCAGGCAGGGTCAGACAGGGAGATTAGTGTTACTACAGGAGACCACAGTGCACACAGCGTTTGCCACACACCGGCCGTGACCCAGGTCCACAGAGGGATTGGCTGGTGTCACCGTGTGGCCCTTCATCATCCCCACACACATCTGCTGGTCCCGGGACAGCAGGAAGGGGTGTGAGGTCTGCATCCCCCTACCAGCTTTGTGACTCCCTGGCCACGTGGACTCGGGAAAGTGGCCTAACTGCGCTCAGCCTTGACCTCCTCATCTGGAAAATGCTTGTAGGGCTGCAGTGAGGACTGAGACAAGCGGAACTGGGTGCCTGGTGCCTCAGAGAGTCAATTGATTTCGCAGAGATCACCTGCCAACTGGTGTCCGGGCTCCTGGGAAGCCCTTTGGGCACCTCATCTGCAGGCAGGGAACTTTCAGGAAAGCAACTCGTCTTTGCATGAGCAATGGGCAGAAGGGACGTTAAATAAAAGCCAGTACTGGGACTTCTGAGATCTTTTCCAAGGCGAGAGGCCCTGGACTCAGCGGGGGTGTAAATGCAAGGAGAGCGTCACACCAGGCCCGTCGATGGCACAGGCGAGCTCAGGGGTCCCGGGCCCAGGGCCTGAGCACAGCCCTGCTCTAGGGTCCCACTGAGGCTGCACAGGGATGTGGGCTACAGCTGGGAGAAGAGCAGGAAAGAGAAAGCTGTTCACCCACTGCCACAACCCGCGTGAAGGCCCATCCAACCCTGGACTCGGTGCTGGTCCTGCCCCGGGGGGAGCTCCCAGAAGCAGGGGCCCCCCTCAGCCGCAGCTGCCGAAACCTCTGTCCTTGTGGAACACATCGCTGGCTGCCAATGAGGGTTCCACGGGACCCACGGTCCTTGGGGAGCTAACAGGTGCACTCCGGGTGGTTTGAATTTAGAGAAAATGGAGCAACAAAATGTTAAGAAAGCCTCCCCTTGTGCAAAATTTAAAATAATGCAAATCTCTCCTTTCCGATGTTCAAGATGTGTCAAGACTTGCATAACTGCAAACCTGCTGGCAGAGCTTGTAAACTGGGCCTCCCCTACTGCCCGAGTCAGCAGCGCCACCGCTACCGTGGAAGATCGTACCCTGCCCTCTGTCCAGGCTGCAGGAAAGCAGTCTTGAATTATTCATGTCGTAGATGACACAGTAGCTTAAAGAACAGATCCTGTGCGTGAGACATAACCACCCCAACTTGAAAATAAGTGGCTGTACTCAAATATCCTCTCTGCACATAACTGGCACTCCATTAAACACTTCTGGGAGAAAGGGATGGAGGGGAGGGGAGAAGAGGGGAGGGGAGGGGAGGGTAGAGGAGGGGATGGTTTAAATCAGAGGGCAGTAAACTGCAGCTCACAAGCCAAGTCCAGTCCGCCACCTGTCTATAAATAAAGCTTTATTGGAACACTGATTTAGGTACCAGCTGTAGCTGCTTTGAGATGAAAACAGCCAAGCTGAGAAGTCATGATGAAGACTGTGTGCCTGCAAAGACTCAAACAGGGGCCTACTTACCACCTGGTCCTTAGAGAAACGTTTGCCCACCCCATGGGTAAATCAAGTCAAACGCGTTTCTTTACTGCAGGGGTCTTTAAAGGGTTATGTTGGGCAATGGGAATCTCCACACAAGGGATGCCCCAAACTCATATGACAGTGAGCCCTCTCCTCCCTGGTCCACGGAGCCACACGGGCCCCAGGGGACCGCTGTACTGAGCAGAGCATCCTGGGCAGAAGGTAGGGGTCAGGGGGACGTCTTGATGAAGAGGAGGGCTGTGACATCCATCCTGCCGCCCCCAGACATGAGCTGGAGGACACCTGGGTCTGTCCCCTTACATTGCATCCCCATCCCTGTGATCAGCAGGAAAGCAGAGCCCAAGGCAGGACCTGCTTGGAAAACGCCCACAAGCAGCGTCCTGCAGGACAGAGCCTAGTGCTGGGGGCCCTGCTGCCCTGGGGACGTTTGTAAAATTGACCCGTCACCAAGAGCACCCTCGGAACATGAGTCACTGGTCCTTACATGAGCAAGCCAGGCTGCAGCCCAGGTGCCAGCCCAGTCTCTTCAGCCTCCTTGCCCACCCAGAGCCTCTGCCAGGCCTCTCCCAGCCCCGGGGCACTGAACTGGCCAGTGGAAGCAGCTGCTCCTTCCGCCGGCCTCAGGCACGCCCGCCCCTCGCTGCCACCCATGCCACAGCCCGCTGAAACCACTGCCAGTGTGCAGACGTCTGTGGCCCGGCTCCGGCTGGGAAAGCTTTGCAGGAACGCCCCATGATGGGCCCAGGATCGGGAAAACCCCATCTCTGTCTGGAGGGCTCATCAGCCCAGTTGAGAGGGATTGTGGAGGGGCAGGCGAACACCGTGAAAGAGGAAATCCAAGAAGGCTTCCTGGAGAGTGTGGTTCCTGAGGTGGGCCTGCGGAGAGGGCCCTGACCAGGGAGACTGCAGGGAGGGAAAGGCATTGCAGAGAGCGGGAACAGCCTGCCCGGGCAGGGAGCGGGCAGGCCCAGAGCGCATTCGGGGACACTTATTTCATGTCTGCCTGAGGGCAGCCGGTGCGTGCTGAGAGAGCCGTGGCTGGGCAGCCTGGTTGGGGCAGGGAGGCAGCAAAGGGCCCTGAGGGGCAGAAGAAGTGCTGGCAGCGAGGGCAAATGGAACCTCCAAGAGGGACAGCTGCTTGATCAGAACGGGGTGCCCACGTGTAACCACACTATTCAACCCACAGGTGCAGAGGCTGTAAGTCAGCACAACACAACAATGGTGTCGCTGCTATTTGTTCACACAGTGTGCCAGCCGTGTGCAAAACACTATACCTGCCCTGTTCCGTTTTATCCTCACAACAAACACCCTGATGAGCCAGGTATGACCATTATCCTGCTTTCCTAAGAAGAGAGGCTCCAAGAGGGTCAGTAACTTGCCCAAGGCTGGTGCACGGGTTTGAATCCAGGCTTTTGACCACTATTTCCTACCCTCTTCCTGGGGGGAGAAAGAAGACGTGGGCTGTGAGCTGTGCTCTAACGCTGAATCACCTCCCACCCACCACGTGCACCATCGCATCAGGACAGCCAGCCCTGCCCTGGTGACCTTCCCAGGGATGCTCCTCGGCCCTCATATCTGCCTGTCAGTCCCCACAGCTGCGCACAAATAACCAGCAAGGGAACAAATGGTTGAGTGGCTGTTTGCAAGTGACTGAAATTCACTCCATGGCAACCAGCTTTCCTCTTCAATCCACATTAAGAGATAGAAATGAAGCTCTCCAATTATTTGCATGATCATAATCCATCTTGAAGTTGAAATATGTTCCCCCAAATTACCCACCGTGTCTGGTTTCAAAGAATTCATATTCTTGTAGGTTTCAGCTTCAAGATGGGACATGTCAGATTCCGACAGACGAGAGGAGTTCCTAAGATGTTCCAGAGGATGGCAGCGGCCGGACAGCTCTCCCCACCCCACTCACGCTCCAGGGAGGACCAGCCTGAGAGGAGTGAGCCCCCTCCTTCCCCCTCCCCCTCTCTCTTCCCACCCCACCCCCCACAAGCATTCCATCCACTAACCCAGGAGCTGATGCAATAAATCCCATGACTATCAAAGGTGTCGATACTCCTGTGTGGGCTGATCAGCCAGGAGTTAAACAGCTCACTCAAGATGATCTATGTTGGTTGATCACTTCTCAGTCTTTTGGCTGAGATCGAATGTAACACATTTGTTGACAGACAGCAGGACAGAAACAGAGAAAGAGGAAGGGAGGGCACACACCATCAACGTAAGGTAGTTGTCCCTGGAGTGGGACATGGGTGACTTTGGTTTCAGAAATCAAAAGGTCAGCATTATGCAAAATTTGATGGGCATGATTATCTCAAAAAATTATAGGCATATAAAATAGCTATGTCCAGTTAGAAGATTTAAAGACACTATTCCAAAATAACAATGGCCTTTTTCTATCTGATGGTACTATTGTGTATACTTTCTTCCTTTCTTAATTTTCCTACAGTTTTCAGTCTTTTTAACCACAGCCATGTATTTACTTACTGATCCTAAGAATCAACTACATTTTTAAACCCAAAGAGTAAAAATAAGTGCAATATTTTTTTTAAAAGGAATCTAAAGGTCACATGTAGCCGGGCACCTGCACTGTCCCCGGCATGATGGGGCCATTCAGTGCCAGCCCTGTGGTGGCAGGAGCGGGGAATGGGAGGGGTGAGTGAGCAAGTCTACTGCTGGCCTTCAGGGGAAGGGGCAGGCCTGGGGTGGAGTGGACATTAGGCCAGGAGCAGGAAACAATGGGAGTTGTCCCCTTGCTAACGTAGCTGGAGGTGGGGGGTACCTGTGACCTGCTGCCACCTCCCCTGGTTGCCCATCTGTGCCCACCACCCACTGGTGTGGTTGTACCATCTGTCCCCTTCCTAGCCTACAGCACCTCTAGGGTAGGACCTGTGAATTCCCTTCTTCTCACCCTTTCTCTCCGTCTCCCCTCTGCCCATCCCCAAACCTGGAACGGAGCAGTTGCTCAGAGGAGACTGTTGAATGGAATAATCACTGGTTTGTGATGAGAAGGATCTGCCCTCAGGGGATCCCTGGTGCAAAGCTAGAAAAGAGGTATTTGGTGGGATTGAGGGGGTGGGGGGCACACACTTCAGATCAAGATGGCCTGGTTCAAGTTCTAGTTCCACCACTTACTGGCTGTGTGACCTTAAGGAAGTACCTTCGCCTCTCTGAGCCTCAGCCTCTTCACATGTGACATGTGAATAACAAATCCCGTACATAAAATGGTCAGAAAGCACCGTTGTTTGGTGCCTAGTTTGTTATCCTAAAGGCCATGGCCCCAGCTTACCTTCTGCCATCCCTGCTGAAGTTTACTTAAAAATAGACAAGTACATACAGCGGCGGGTCCAATAATACCCGGGCAAGGGAGTTTGTTGTATAGCATCGCCAGCTGTCAAAGAAAATTCAGTGGAGCTTCAGGGACAGTCACACCATGGAGGGCTTCATCAGCACAGGGGGTGTGGCTTCATCAGATTGGAGACCGTGCCCTGGATTTGGCACAGGCTGGCCTGGGTAGATGGTGGCTCCCATCCCTGGCTGTGGGATCTGGCCAAGTTCCTTAATGTCAAGGCCTCAGTTTCCTTTCCTGCAAATTGGGGTTAATAATGAACCTGCTCTACCTGCTCCCAGGACCTCTGGGAGGACGAACCCCCTAGATGACGTGTAGAAGGGTCCAATAAAGGCAACGTGCTCCCAGGTCCTGCTGGGTTATAATCTATTCATGTCGTTGTGATACTACATGAGCAAGCTTATTCATTGCATGACTCCTGGGCTCTTGCAGACCCAACTTTCTCTACAAGCCTCGTTTCCCACATGGGCATGTAGTTATGCTCCAGAGGTGGTTAAAGGGGAGGAGGAGTCGGAGCAAATTGATTTAGGTGCCTAATTCCATTTGAAATGACTATGGCAATAACTAAACGGCTGCCTCTGAATCTTTTACATCAGCATATTTCAGCAGCCAAGTGATGCCTTGGAATTGGTAGCCCTCTCCATCTCGCTCTGTTGGCCCAGGTGCATCCACAGGAAAAGACACCAAGGCCTGGCCCGGCGCCAGGCCCCTGGCCTCTGTGAGCGCAGGCTGTCTGTTGCCAGCCGCTTAAATCCTTGGCTCAGCGGGACTGTCAATCTCCCCTGCTCGAGGCGGGCTGACAGTCTTTGCACTGCTCAGCCCCTCCATAGTCACACGGCCCTCACGGGGGCCGTCACAGGGCTGAGGCTGTGATTCTACACAGAGTGACCTGTCAGGTGTTTGTGAGGGACAGGAGGCTTTGGGTGATGTCATCAGCCCAGACAGGGTTCCAGGTGTCCCCTGTTGGTCTCCCCACCTCCAGCCCTGCCACCCAGATGGTCCATCACCCACAGGGATGTTCACGACATAAATGAGTCCAGTCACTTCATGGACGCCTCTGGCAAAGCCAGGGCCACAGAGCTGTGTGTCATGTACAGCTGTGTCACTACTCCCGTCACGCTACCCCCCAAATCCCCCACTCCCGCTCTCCTACATAGAAATACCCCATCTTCCCCTGTAGGGATCCTAACAAACTCCTACTCATCCTTCAAAACCCAGCTCCAATCTCATATCCATTGTGATACCATCCTCAACTCATTCGTGATTATAATCTAGATGCAGTGCAGCGGTTCTCAGTCTTGTCTGCACACTGGAACCACCTGGGGAGGTGAGGGTGGGGGCTTTAGCACATATTGATGGCTGGGTGGCACTCCCAGTCATTATGATTTAGTGGTGTGCATGCAGCCTAGGCATGGGGACTCTAAACACCCCAGGAAACTCGAATGTGCTGCTAAAGTTAAGAACTACTGGTGGGGAAGCCGGGATGGCTCAGTGGGTTAAGCGCTCATTTGCAGCCCTGGGGACGGAGGATCAAGTGCCAGCCCTGGACTATGCAAACCCTTATGCTGAATTGGGGTGTGCTTCCCATGCAGGCCCCCAGTTCGGTTCTTGCCCACCTCGGTTCGGTCCCTGGCTCGAGGGGGTGTGCTTCCCATGTGGGAGGCCCTCAGCCCAGTTCCTACCCTGCGTGGCTCCAACCCACCTGTGTGGAATGAAACTATGTCAAAAAAAAACTGATGATACACAACTACGGAGATTGCTCTGGGGCCTCCACCTTCTCTGTCTCTCTCTGTTTCTGTCTCTCTCTGTCTCTGTCAAAAACAATAATAAAATAAATCTTAAAAAAGAACTACTGGTATAGACCAACGGCTCCCAGTGTGGCTGCCCGTGAAAATCACCTGGGGATTTTTAAAAGTGCTTCTTTTCCCCAGGCTTCACCTCAAACCCATCACCTCAGAATCTGCAGTCATGAGGCCCAGACAATGGCAGGAATTCTTTAAGAAAACCTCTCCAGAGGGTTCTCACACGTAGCCAGAGTGGAGAAACCCCAAGGTGGACACTAGCACTCACTCAGAAACATGGCACCATGGGGCACGTTCCAAGCCTCAGCCTAGTTTTCAATTTGTGTAAGATAATCTTTATCCTTTATCCTAGAAGTAAGCAAGGTCACAAATCTGTGGGGGTTTTACAGAGGGCATCACAAGGCACTTTCCCATTCTAAAGCCAATAAAGGGATGCAAATGTGAATAATTTAAATGTCGACTTCACACACGTAATAGAGTCTCCATAAATATTCATTGAATGAATTAATCAGTCAATACTGTCTTCGTTTGAGAGCTGCTCCAAATACTTGGGCATCTCCCCCGTAGACTGAGTTCCCTGAGGACCGGCCTGGGGACCTGGCGCCCATTCGGGACATTTGGTGAATGAAGAAGTGAGTCCAGGCACATCGCAAAAGGGCTAGCTCTAGGTGTGCAAAGATCCTCTGTGAGCAGGAAAATGCTAATATGTCGTTTTGCTGAAAGAATGACAAGCTTACAGTTTAATTATGGAAAAATCAAGTTATCACAGTGTTTGAGAGGCCTGGGGAGAAGCCAGGCGTGGCTTTTCAACTCAGTAGGAAGCCAAAGGCTCCCACCTGGGTCCTCACGTGGACGTCTGGTCAGGTAGCCTGCATTGCCTGGGTCACTGACCCCTGAATGCAATGGCTCAGCCTTTCCTAAGCAGCGCTCACTGGGGACATGGCCTCTCCTCTGTGACCAGTGGAGGGTGGGTGATGGAACCATGGCCTACACATCACCCCTGGCTTGTGATCACCACTGATTTCACCTTGTGGTTGCCAGAATAGTCCTTCCCCAGAGCCTCCGCTGAGCTGCAGGGACTCTGATGGCTTAACCTTTCTGTGCCTACGAAATATGGATAAAGGTAATTAATGCCGGGTACTTCGAGGCGCCGTGAGAATAAAATGGGCCCATGTTCTGCAAACTCTAGCGTGCTGGGCAGGCGTTGGTCACTTTTTATTGCTAAGGTGACGCTAACCATTCATCATTATATTGTGCAATGCCAGTTTCGAATGCAAACGTAAGAGCATTGAACTCATTATGTGGAATCATTGAAATCACCCACTTCCTATTTTGTAGTGTGTGCATGCATGTGTGTTTCTGTCCTTATGGGGAGAGTGGAAACAGCTCACGACTCAGCTGTCCCCGTTTCAGTCCTTGACATTCTGCCCACACCCGCGCCTTTGCCTTACTGCTGAGTAAGGAAGGACTGAAGGAACAGGGACCGAGGTCGTCCTAGGTTCCTTGTCCTCTGGGACGTCATTCCCAGGTTAAGTGACTGGCTCACACGGGGCCAGAACTCGAGTAAGAAAAGATGAGAGTTCTTTGGTCATTCATGATTCTTACAACATCACGGCCTCTGTTCTGCATTCAAAGCACGTTCCAGTGTAAACGGAAACCAGGAAAGCGCGGCCTCTCGAGGCTCAGCGCCCTCACGCACCCAGCCCTGGGCGGCTCACGCGCGCCTTGTCCTGTGCGTGCACCCGAGTCCCTGGCGCTGCATGCGGGGTGGGCAGCAGAAACAGCTGACACAAGTGTTGCTCAGAACTCTGCTCGTGTGCACGCTCCACGGCCCCATCGATTTCATTCACAGCACAGGAGTTCAAAGATAACATTGTTCAAATTTTAGGGGAGGCCGACTCAGCGGGTTAAGCGCTCGCTTTGCAGCCCTGGAGCCCGAGGATCGAATCCTGAGCCCGGCCCATGTGGACCCACACGCTGAGCTGGGGTGTGCCCCAGTTCGGTTCTTGCCGGGGCCTATGCAGGAGGTTTCTGGCCCAGTTCCTGCCCTGTGCAACCCGGCGCCCACCTGTGCAGTGAAACTATATGGAAAACTAATGCTGTCAGCTATGGAGACTGCTCTGGGCCCTCCCCCTTCTCTCTGTCTCTCTCTGTCTCTCTCTCTCTGTCAAAAAACAATAAAAATAAATAAACCTTTAAATTTTAACCTGGTAGCAGAAGAGGGTTCAAGCGAGCACGGGCCCTCTGAGCCCTGCCTTTGCTTGTCAAATGGGCAGGACGCGCTGGGCTTGCCTGCCCCCGGGGCTGGGGTGGGCCACGTGCAAGCGAGGTGGTGGAGGTGCCTTGTAACCCACAGCGTGCTGTCATGCTCCCAGGAGAGCACAGTGTCACCCTCAGCAGAGCCAGCACCGTGTCGGGGCTGCAGGAGCCGCGGTCCCCAACAGGCAGCTGGACAGCAGGGAGCTGATTCTGAGCCCAGATGAGCTGAAATGACATAAAATCCATGTCCTTTCAGATTCAGAACTGTGTTTAGGAGCCCAGCCAGCTCGGCATCATCACATGGCTTTCCAAGCAGCGCTGGGTTGCAGAATGGATGTCGCTGTTCCCATCCTGCTTCGTGATACTGCGGGGGAGGAAGGGGAGGTCAAAGCCGGCTCGCTGAACGTGGGCTGCTCCACGGGTCCTGGGACCGCTGGCCATCCCTGCCTGCAGTCCTGGGAACCAGCAGTGGACGACAGTGACGTCTCTGTGGCCCTCTGTTCTTTTCCTGGTCACCCTTTTGTTCTGAATAAACCCCTCCCATCAGGGCTCAGCAGAGACGTGAGGACACAGCCAGCCGAAGCCTGTCCCTGTCCCGGTGTCTGCTGAAGGTGTTGGGGTCGTCATATATTCCCACCTTGAAGGCAACGTCACGCTCTCCTCTCTTCTTGCCAGGACGCAGACAGCCCCTGTGGGCCCAGGAGCAGGACTCAGGTCACCTAGCACGGGGAGTGTGGGCCGTCCCAGGCCTCTGTCCAGCTCAACAGGCCTCCCAGAAGGGGCACCAGATCGAGATCCGGAGGTCCCAGGTCCCCCACCCGCAGCGGGAAGCTGGATCCATCTGTGACACAGAGAGTCCATTTCCTCAACGGGCACATGGGCTCCGCGTGAGTCCTCACCACAGTGGGTGCGGAGCCTGACTGCTAATGTGGACGCCCCCGAGGCTCAGGAAAGTGAACGAACGGCCCTGCCCAGCTTTACACAGGAGGGATTGATGCGTGGAGCAGTTAAGGGACTTGCTTGAGGACACCCGTCCGAGCTGAGGTCACAGTCACATCTGGGCTAAGGCTAAGTCCACTCTCCAACTTGGATATAAGTGCTGGGAACAAAACTGCCAACCTGTGTCAAGGGGTATTGCACACTTTACTGTGGGACGGCAGTAAGGTGCGCGGCTGCTGCTAGCTTTAAACAGGAAGAAACGGGCAGCACTAGGAGAGGAAGTCCACCACCAGGGCCCCTCAGCACCCGGCTGAGCCTGAGACAAGGGAGGAGTCCAGAGATGTGCAGTCAGTGTGATAAGTGATGGGCGGGTGAACGAATGAATGAGCACACACAGCCCTCTGCGACCCCTCTTCCTTTCCCAGCCCCCAAATGGGGCAGTGCTCAGGCTGTTCTGCCCACTTAGAAGAGTGATTGCTAAAATAAACCTTCCACAGAAAACAACATCAAGTTCAGCAACGCTCTCAGAATGTAATAGATCGGGGAAGCCGGGATGGCTCAGTGGGTTAAGCATTCACTTTGTAGCGCCGGGGACCAAGGATCGAATCCCGGCCCTGGGCCCGTGTGGACCCATGTGATGAACTGCAGTGTGCTTCCCATGCGGAGGCTCCCAGTTCAGTTCTTGCCCCCCAGTTGGGCCCCTGGCTCAAGGGGGTGTGTCTCCCATGCAGGAGGCCCCCAGCCCAGTTCCCGCCCTGCGCAGCCCCCGCCCACCTGTGTGGAACAAAACCATGTTGAAAACTGATGACATAAAACTATGGAGACTGCTCTGGGACCCTCCCCCTTCTCGCTGTCTCTCTCAAAAACAATAAAATAATTTTTTTTTTTTTAAAAAGAACGTAACAGATCAACAAGACAGAGAAAAGTATGAGGGGAAATATGCTTATCAGACATGCAGGATCAATCTAAAAAGTCCTGTCGCCTTTCACTAAGAATTCTAGGAAACAATAAAATGTATAAATTACACAAATTATAGAAGAGCATCCCCAGGTCCTGGAAGAGTATATAAATCTTCAGATTACAGGTACCAAGACGTATGCATGCAAAAAGACCCACCCCCAGACACATTCTCCTGAAAACAAGAACGAAACTCCAAAGGTAAGAAGAGGATTCTGAGAGCTTCCAGACAGGGAAACCACATTATCCGCAAAGGAATTATAGTCACTTTGTCATGTGACTTCTCCTCAGTAACATTGGAAACTAAAAGACAATGGAGCAATGCTCAACAGCTCATTGTAAAACAAACAATTCTATTTTTCTTTTTAAAAACTATTAAATTAGTGTTAAGTACGAAACAAGTATTTCCAGGTGTAAAAATTGACATGCCAAATAGTCTTTTTGAAAAATAGTCTCTCAGAATATTCTCCAGCAAAATGAAAAAGGAATCCAAGCAAGAAAAAAGACATGGAGATTTTTTTAAGTGTAGACATATCCCAGAAGTTCAAGGAAAAACTTTCAAGGTCACAGCTGGGCGCCAGAGCTGGAAACAGTCTGTCCAAATCCTAACTGGAGATCCGAAAACTCAGAAAAGAAAACAAAATCTTCAGAAAGAAATATTTGCTTTAAACAAAGAGGATGGTTGAGTGACTGCGTCCCCTTAAAAATGTACATAGTTCTTTAGTTAAAAAGAAAACAGCAAGGTAATTAGAAACCCCCGAGGGGGGTGGAGAGGCTATATAAGAAAAAGTTATAGTCTAATTATAAGGAAGCTAAAATGTAGCAAAGTTTGCACGATCAATGCAATATAACAAAAGACAATTCCTTTTCACTCAGGCTCTTAAAACATTCTCCTTCTAGCAGTAAAATTTGCTAGTATAGACTTGCATTTCCTCTGTGCATCCACTTACTCTATTTGTCTTTGTAATAATACATAATGATGATAGTTAAAAGCCATTTTTTATTTTCCGCCTTTAATACCTAATCTGTAAATAAAGCACCAAACAGTCAACTGCAGCTGAGTATGGAATACACATGTCATAAGCATTAACAATGTGGAAATTAAAGGGTGGCAGCATTAAACTTGAAAAGGGGTGGAATAAAAAGAGAAGATGCAAAGAAACTACAAGAGCACTTAAGTAATAGATTTTTAAGAGGATGGGGTGAAAAGAAGGTAGGATAGGGAAGCCGGGATGGCTCAGTGGGTTAAGCTGGGGACTTTGCAGCGCCGGGGACTGAGGATCAAATCCCGGCCCCGGCCCGTGCGGAACCATATGCTGAACTGGGAGCTCCCCCAGTTCAGTTCTCTCTCTGTCTCTGTATCTCTTTCTCTCTCTCTCTCTGTCAAAAACAAAAAAATTTTTTAAAAAGGTAGGATAGCATAAATGAGCTAAATCTGTTTTCATATTGGAGGTTCACTCAATACTATTGGGGTTACCTGACCAAGGAAGACTAGTGAAAGCAAAGTTAGACACAGACACAGGGGTGAGCCCTTAAGTACTAAACACAAGGTTTATTTTTATACAGTAATCCTAATGGGGTTACTCAGAAAGGTCTAGGAGTGTTTTCCCTTCCCTTACAGCATTCTGAACTGTTTGAATTGTTTCCTATATGCACATATATTTCTCTCGTGGTAAAAAATTAAAAAGTACTGCTCTGACCATGTCATTCCCAATAGACCAGCTCCATCCAATGCCTCATCTTCCATGAAGCTCTGCCTTATCCTGGGAATACAGAGGTGCATCAGACACAGTCCCTCACATGAAGGAGTTCAGAAAAGGCACAAAGATTCCCTCACTCCTCTAGACTCGCAGCATTCATTCTCTCTGTCTTCATCTGCCACAAGAAGGTCTCAGGTCCCATTTATACCTTTGTGCCCTCAACATCTCTCTCTGAGATAACTGTAAAGCTTGAACAGTGTGCTAAAGGGTGTGTAAATATGAGATAAACCAGGGACTCGCCTTGCCCTCATGTAGCTCTCAATCTAATGTTAAAGACACTAAACACATACAGAAATATCCAGAAGATAAAGTAGAATGATGGTCAGTATTATAAGGAAGGTAGAGATAAAGGAGCAGAGAGAAGAGCGGCTACTCCAATGCAGGGTATTATGGGCTGAATGGTGTCTTCTCAAAGTTCATTTGATGATTCCTAACCCCTAGTACCTCAGAATGTGGCTGGGTTTGTGGAGAAGACCTTTAAAGAGGTAATTAAGTTAAAAAGGGACCATTGGAGTGAGATGTGGTACTTCGTTATGAAAGCCCTAGCGGACTCTGACACAGAGGGAGTCAGCAGCTAGGCATACCTCCCAACCTCAGGGGCACTACAAGTCTCCAAGTCTGCTGGTCTTGCTGGCCACTTAGTATGCCAGCCAGATGTGCTGCCACCTGTGTAACAGCCTCTGAGAGACACCACGCTGCCAGGCAGGCCATTAGTCATTGGGGTCAGTGGGTTGTGTGAGAGAGAAAAGGTCACTTGTACATGAAATGTGTACAGCAAATAACAACGCTTCTAAAACTCTGTTTTCTTTTGTGTATTCTGTTTTCTTTCTGCTTCCACTGGGGTAGTTTCTGATGACAATCCTTGAGTTCACTATTTCTTTATTCTACTCTGTCGAGTGCATTAGGCCTACTCAATTAATTTTCTGTTTCATACTTTGGTTTTTTTCAGTTCTAAAATTTCCATTTGCTTTAAATTTCCATTTGTTTTCATGTTAGAATTTCCATTTCTCTAATAAAATTCTCCATCTGTTCAAGCACATTGCGCATTTTCTCCTTTAAATTTTTAAAACATATTTATAATAGGTATATTAAAGGTCCTGCCCATTAATTCTAACATCTGGATCATTTGTGGGTCTGCTTCTATTTACTATTTATTCTCTTGATTGTGAGTCTCACTTTCCTTCTTCTTTACATGTTCTATATATTTTTTAGAGATTTATTTTTATTGTTTTTGACAGACACAGAGAAAGAAAGATAGAGGGAGAAGGGGGAGGGCCCAGAGCAGTCTCCATAGTTGTACATCATCAGTTTCCGACATAGTTTCACTCAATGGTGGGCGCAGGGCTGCACAGGGCAGGAACTGGGCTGGGGGCCTCCCTCATAGGAGGCCTACCCCCACTGAGGGCCTCCCACATAGGAAGCATACCCCAGCGAGAACCAAAATGAGACACACCCCAGTTCAGCATATGGGTCCACACGGGCCGGGGCCAGGACACGATCCTTGGACCCCAGGGCTGCAAGATGAGCGCTCAACCTACTAGGCCAACTGACATCCCTCGTGTCCCATACTTTTAGTTGAATTATAGACATTGCCTATTGAAGGAAAGTAGAGATGGGATAAATAACTCATGCCCTTTCCTCTGTCAAGCAGTTAAGTTAAAGAGTTGATGGCTTTGGGACCCAATTAGAAATTGAGCTTGGTGAGAGCTGGGTTGCAAGTTTAATTGGTTTCAGTTTACCTCTGGTTTCAAAAGATTTGAGTTTGAAATCAGGCCTCATCTTCCAGCACAGCTTTGAGACCAGGCACCATGAGACCGTGAGGTCTCTGCTTCCCAGCCAAGTTCTCAGTCATAGCTTTCTCAGCTTATTAGCCGACATAGATTGATTTTGCATGTGCAGGTCTTCAGAGATCCAAGCCCTCATGCCAGCCCACACAGTAATTAAAAGTCAGACTATTTTAACTTATCAGGGGGGTCAATTTGTAAATTATATAAATGTCTAACCACTACGCTATACAAGGGCTGTCCAGAAAGTATCCAGCTGTGTAATATAAAAAACAGAACCGGGGAAGCCGGGATGGCTCAGTGGGTTAAGCGCTCACTTTGCAGCGCTGGGGACCAGGGATCGAATCCCGGCCCTGGCCCGTGCCGAACCATATGCTGATCTGGGAGCTCCCCCAGTTCAGTTCTCTCTCTGTCTCTGTATCTCTCTCTTTCTCTGTCAAAAAGCAATAAAAATAAATAAATATTTAAAAAAAAAAAAAAAAACACAGAACCATTCATGGCAGGATTTTTTCTGGTCAGCCCTTGTACACCTGACACTAATATAATACTGAATGTCAACTATCACAAACTTTTTTTCATTTTTTTCTAAGTTTGGCAACTTTATTCCAGCAAAATATCTTTATCTATGGCCAACTTATGCTTCTGCCCACGCATATGCTATGAATAACATCTCCCAGGTATAAAATCAGCCGTTGGTCTTTGCTCATCTAGAAAGAATTGGTCTCTTTCCCTGGAATATAGACTTCTTTGCATCCACAGCTCTTCAATGGCTTTTTAAAAATATTTATAAATAGTATATTAAGATTATTTTTATCCAGTGTTGTCTTTGTATTTCCTCAGGAAAGATAGTCTTTTACCACTTTCTACACCCTCATCAAAAGTGAGACTCAAATTTCATTCATTTTGAATTTCAAACTGTTATGTTCATGTACAAAAAGTAAAGCTATCACTGTTTACATGTTGGCTCCCTTAGAAAAACCACGCAAATAATAAATGATGCATTTCTATGTTAGTGTCATCAGAGTCTTCAAATAGAAGGTCAACTAATTCCAAATGTTTTTATTATTTTAATCCAAGTCATTGACTCAGAATAAAGTTCTTGGGAGTTTTCTTTATTAATTGTGCATACTCTGAGACTATTGTAAATATTATTGTGAAGTTGACGTTGACACTAAATAGCACTTGTTTTTGCAGTGATGATATGAATACAGTTTTTGGTGGAGCACAGTGTCACGGTGCCAGCAACACCCTATGGAATTAGGAAGTCTATGAAGCCTGCACTTACTTGGTGATGGTGTGCATTTGTCTCACAAACAGGTCCAAATAGGCTGTGCTATTCTACCGATTTAAGGCAATGCCAGTTGCCAACATTTTGTGACAAAACTGATGAAATAAAAGTGCTTTAGCTTTCTCCCTTTTCTACCTGTCATCTATCAGATTTCAGAAAACATTGAGCTTTTTTTTTTTTTTTTTTAATTTATTGTTAAATTTGATGAGGTTACATTGGTTGGTAACAATTAGACAGTTTACAGATGTACAAGTCCACATCACATCATTCATGCATCGTATTATGTGCCCATCACTCAGTATCAGTTCCCCTTCCATCACCTTATATCTAGTGCCCACTCCCACCTCCCCCCACAACAGTCCCCCCGCCCCTCCCCCCTATCCTGGTAACCACCAAACCATTGAGTGTGTCCATAATGCTGGTGCCCTCTCCCACCTTCCCTCCCTCTCTCCCTCCCCCCTCCTCCCCCTCCCTCCGGCAATCACCAAGCTATTGAGTGTGTCCATAGGTCTCTGTGTCTTTAAGTCAATCTAAGTGTCCTATGATGCTATTCAAAAAGTTGGAGACCCTTGATCAAGTGATTCAATGCATGGCTTTCAGTTTTGGAAGCTTTGAAAGAATTGTACTGATTGAAAACAAAGCTTGCAAACAAAAAGACATTGGAATTTGTCCCTAAAATATAAGGAGGAGCAGAGCATATTATGTAATAAGAGCTCAATATTGATATTCTACAAGGGTGTTTCAGAATACCTTGACATGTAAGAAGGATCTCTTGATGGAGTTCCTATTTTTAATCAGAAAAAAATTTCATAAAGTCACAAAACTGAAAAAGCCTACAGTTCTGCAGCATTAAATTAATGAGGCACTCACAAGAACTATAACAACAATTTATTTGAATTTTGTCTTGTAAAATATTTGTTGAAGAAAGACATTCTGAAAGGAGGCAGAAAGATAGTACCAACTCACTAAAGTATTTAAGCTGAAAGATTTTCACATTTTAATGCCAAAAAAATTAGCATTGAGACTAGCCTTCATTTGACCTAAACTGACCAGGTACCTTCAACCCCTACAGAAAGAATATTTTCCCAATGAAAAATATTGTGGGGGAAGCTGGGATGGCTCAGTGGGTTAAGAGCTCACTTTACAGCCCTGGGGACAGAGGATTGAATCCCTGCCCCAGCCCGTGAGGACCTATATGCTGAACTGGGGAGTACCCCCAGTTCAGTTCTCAACGGGGTAAGACCCCGACCCAGTTCCTGCCCTGTGCAGCTCTGCGCCCACCTATGGAATAAAACTATGTGGAAAAATATTGTGATTTACCTTGAAGAATAGGTTAAAGGTGTTAATCATTTCAAATTTACTAACCACAAAATGTTTCTTAGAAGATAATGGGAATTTTTGTGAAAAAAATCATAATAAAAATGATGAGACCATGTTGGGGAAAAAATTAATACCATTGATATTTTATTAGAGAGAGACATGCCTTAAGAAACTGATTACAGTACAGTATTCTGCTTTTGTTATTTTTATATTCATGTAATCAAGATAAAGAAGTATTTTAATTTTTACTTTGTTGCACGTGAACGTATGTTAATGTTATTATTGAAAATAATTCTTAATAGAACTGTTTATAGCACCAATGTAACAAAAACAATCTGTCAATCAAGAAATAAGTATTTTTCTAACACAAAATTTTAATTCTTTTAAAATCTCCTTTCACCCTCAAAAGTGCCTTGGAGCTGTCATTAAAATATGTGATCACTCTAACCAAAGAGGATAATGAGGGATATTTGTTCTCTATTGTTGTATATAACAAATTACCGAAAAACTTAGCTTAAAACCACCCACAGCTAATGCCTCACAGTGTGGACGAGATACCGTGTGGCTTAGGAAGGCAGACGTGGCTTAGCTGGATGCCTCCGGCTCAGGGGCTCCCGTGAGGCAGCAGGAAGGCCGCCAGCTAGGGCTGCAGTGAAAGCTCCAGGCTCGGCTGGGGCTCAGAAACCCTCTTCCAGCCCAGGCGTGTGGCTTCAGAAGATGAGCGTCCGTGCCCCCTGACGGGATTATGGGCCTCTATCGGTCAGCTCGGGCTGCCATTGCGAGTACCACTGACTGGGGGCTCAAAGGGTAGACTCTCTGTTAACTGGAACTCAAGCAACCAGCAAAAAAAATAGCATAATACTACATATTGGAGTAGGGCCACCCTAATGGCCTTAGGTAAACTTAATCACCTCTTTGAAGACCCTGTCTTCAAATACAGTCACATTCTGAGATGCTGGGGGTTAGGACTTCCATGCATAAATTTGCTGGGACACAATTTAGCCTGTCCACCTGAGTGCCCTCACAACATGGCAGCTTGTGATCAAGAATGGGAAGGTGGGGGAGCCAACACAGAAGCTAATCTTCTCACAACGTAACCTCAGAAGTCACATCCCATCTCTTCTGCACTATTCTTCTGTTAGGAGAGAATCAGTAAGTCCAGAGGAGGAGGGGAGCCCACAAGAACACAACTAGCAAAAGGCAATTGTCTTGGCCGGCCTTCCACACTCTAACCGTTTTGCTCCAAGTCCATTTGAGAGCTCTCTAGACTGAGAGTGGAAATACTGGCTTTGGAAAGGCAGTTTATCTCCCTTCATCTCTAGGGAGACGGTAATAAGTTCAGAAAGCGCGTCAGCCTCTTTGGCTGCCTAGTATGACTGAAAGAGAAAGTCCCTCACAAACAACAGGCACAATCACACAGCTCTCTGGGCTCATTGAATGGTAAGCAGACAGCCAGATAGCTCTTCACCAAATTCTGAGATTGGCTGATTCATCTAAACACAGACAGCGTGAAGCTTTTCTTCCTCAATTGTGTGTAGTCTCATGTGAGGAGCCATAACCAGGAACCAGCTGTGCAGGCCACCCCCCAAACGTGGGGTCCCACCTCTTCGTGGGGTGCCCTCATGACCTTCCCAGTACTCCAGAGTCCTACTCAGCCAACAGTCTTCCTTTGTTCTCTAGATTAGTTCTCCCTCCACTACCTCAGCCTCTGATTTATGCTGAATCAGGTTAGGACACACGCTTCTCATCATCTCAGACACTGACATACGACTCGCTTCCCCTTCGTAGTGTTCACACAACACCCCACACCCAGAGCAGCTGGGATCATTTGTGCATTGCTGCAAGGCAGCTGGGATCATTTGTGCATCGCTGTAAAGTGACAGTGGTAGAAAACATGGGGACCGCAACAATTGCAGGATTGTCACACACCCACCCACACATACACCCCACCACCACCACCAAGAGGGCTGAGAGGAGGAAATGGAGGAGAAAGGCCAAGGGCCGTGAAGCCAATACACCACGCATGGGCAGTGGGGGCTGATGTGAGGACGCCCACGCAATTCCGGGTGGCAGGTGTTTGGAGCAGTAGGGGAGGGAGCTCACCGGAGACTTAGCCTGTTAAAGGAGGGTCGTGCTGTGTGCGGCTCTTGTATTCTCCCCCTGGCATGGCCATGACTCCTGAGGGCAGGAAACAGCACCCTATTCACCTCTGCATCCCTTCCTGTCTCACCCCACACACACCACAGACAGACACACATTCATAGACACACACATACCACACACACTACCGCTAGACACATACACACACCACACACATAGACATACACTACAGATGAACACATACACACCACACACACACACACACACACTTGCCCAGTCACACAGCCGCAACCCATACCCTTACACATGCCTGCACACACACTCACAGTCATAATCTCATGAGCATGCACGCATGTGAGCGTTCATGTGAGCGTTCATGTGAGCACACCATCACATATGCACGCATGTACACCGTTACCCACATGTGTGCGCACACACGACACAAGTCACTTGCACATATGCTCATACACACACATCTACAGCACACACACATCGTCGCACATGCAGTCACATCATCACACATGCACCCACATCATCACACATGCACTCACATCATCACACATGCACTCACATCGTCACACATGCACACACATGTGCTCAAACACCACACAGTCCCCATCACCCCTGCCAGAATATGGCTGGTGTTCTGGCCACATGATGAAACACCACATCTGAGGAAATTGTGTGGAGGTCCTTCTTTTCAATTAATCTTTCCAGTAGTTTACCATCAACTCCTGGGCGTCCACTGTGTGCGTGCACAGCCTTAAAGGCATGCTCCTCAGAATTCGAGAAATACCATCTCTTTCTCACAATTGCATCTGAATGAATGTGCTTTGGGGGATTTTTAATAAAATATGCCTTTAAATCAGGAAGTAACTAAGTCCTATATTTTACCCAAGCTCTTGAGTGCAGGAAACACATACCAAACAAACCACCTCCCCATTTTGGGGGTGCTTTGAAGGAAAAGGCGAACTTTGGAAAAATAGTCCATGGCCTAATACGCACCCAATCTACAGGGCTGCAGCTCCCAAACCCTCCTCCCCCCACCCCACCACCCCCAATGGAGCCCTGGAAACAGTAAGCTCCAGGGAGAAGCATGACCAAATTTGTTGAACTGTATTTTCTAAACAATATCCAATAGACATGCATTATTTTGTTGTAAGTTCAAGGCTACTTTTTAGAAGAAACAATCCTAATTAACACAATGGACGTAAAGAATTTAGCACAGTGCCTGGCAAGAAGAAAGGACCCCATAAATGTTATTTGGGATTGTTTTATTTATAAAGAACCCACCAGGAAAATTCCAAGGACTTCACATCCTTAATCATTTGAGGCCCCTTCCCCTCGGAGCCCTGCTTCTGAGACCAGCTTTGTAAATGGCGCATTAACTCTCAAGATCGCGCCATGACCCCCACTGAGGAGGGAGGTTTTCCAATTACTCCACCCTTAAACCACGGACAATGCAGCAAGATTGGGAAACGCAGTCCTGACCTTGAGCTCTGCATCCCAGCAGACCCCCGGTGTGTTCTCTCTCATGGCAGGTCCTCCCAGAACTGCTATTTCCTATCAGAGTGATTCTGTATTGGGTTTCAAATTTATTCTCCACGTGTCACCTTTTTCCTTAAGCCATTTTCTTCCTCCAATGAAATCTTGTACCCAAAGCAGCTCTCAGAACTAAATTAATTATAAAAGCATATTAATGTCATCTGTATAGCAATGAAATTAATTTATTCAATACATCCAAGAGGAAGTCATCAATTATGGCCAGCGACTGTAATATATTGTGTTATAGCATTTATAATTCTCACAAATTTTAATATCTCCTGCAGCAAGAATTACCATAAACATCATCTGCTTGCAGCCTTGATTTATGAATTAAGTGCACCTTTTAGATGCCACTAGTGTTCAAGTATTAAATATTTCATTCTCATCAAGTGTGTGTTCTGGGAGATTTATTCCTCTATGAGAGATAAGGCTCTATTCTCACAGGAATGACCTCTGCCCTCATGGTGTGGAAATATGTGAGAGATTCTGTGCTCGGACATATGCAAATTTCCTGGAAGTGCTTCCCACCTTTCCAGGTTAGACTTCCCAAGACCTACTATGAACCCCACACAGTGGAACTCTAGATGCCCCCTCGTGTCAAGGTCGAATAGATCTCAGGGCGCCAGGCGGCCCAGTCTACGAATGAGTGAGGCGTTCAAAGACAAATCATCCGGTCTCCCACAGTCTGGTATCTGGCAAAGGCCATATGAGGAGATCCAACTCACTATCCAGAGCAATTCTTATTAAACTCCTTGTTCCACCCAATTCTAAGACCCACAAGACCAACAGCTAGCCAGACATCCTCTCTCAACTGTCCCACGAAATTCCCCAAGAGAAGATAGTTGACATATCCGACAAATAACTTGTATGCCAGTTAGAAATGCCTACAGAGCAATAACAAAAGGGTAGACACCCCAACAAGACACAGGGCCACATGCTAGAACAGGCAATTCACAAAGGAGGAGGCCTGAGTGGCCCCCCAGCAGGTGAGAAGGTGCCCAGGGATATGCAGCTTAATACCACAGTGCAGTTAACACAGAGCACAGCCACTACAATGACTGCAAGGAGAGGCAGAAGACGCCAAGCATCGGCCAGCGTGCAGAGCAACTAGAGTGTAAATTGGTACCATTTGGAACGCCTTTTGGCAGCCTATACTAAGCTGAACATATGCATTTCCTATGACCCAGAAATGTTGCTCCTCAGTAAATACCCAAAAGAAATGAGGCCATATGTTCCCCCAAAAGATAAGCACTAGAATATTTGTAGCAGCTTTATTCATAGTAGCCCCAAAAGGAAAATTACAAAATGTCCATTAACACGAGACTGGAATAGGGTTGGCAGATAAAATACAGGACACCCAGTGAAATTTGAATTTTAAATAATAATTTTTCAGGAGAAGTATGTCCTGTAAAGTAATATTACCCCTGAATGAGCTACTGCTAAACACAACACTGTGGCTGGAGCTCACAGCCTTGCTGATGAACAAAAGGAACCAGACACAAAAGGACAAAAACTCAGTGGTTCCAATTATTTGATAGTCAAGAACCGGCAAAATCCAGCCATGCTATTAGAAGTCAGGGCAGCGATGAATGGGTAGTTTCTGGGTGGGGACATGGCAGGTATTTGGGGAGCCTGGAATGTTCTGTGTCTTGAACTGGGTGCTAGTTACGTAGATGTGTTTCCGCTCTGAAAATTCATCACCCTCTGCAGTCAGGGTATATGCCTTTGTATGAGACATGCTCATAGCAAGGAGTATTTGTTGTTTATCGGAGGTTCAAATTTAATAGAGTAATCTATGTTTTGTCAGACAACACTATTCCATTCACTTATTAAACACTTATTTTTATTATTTTTTGACGAAGGGAGAGCGACAGAGAAAAGGGAGAGGGCCCAGAGCAGTCCCCATAGTTGACAGCATTAGTTTTCCATATAGTTTCACTCCACAGGTGAGCTCAGAGCTGTGCAAGGCAGGAACTGGGCCAGGGGCCTCCCGCATGGGCCCCAGCAAGAATTGAACTGGGGGCACAGCCCAGCTCAGCATATGGGTCCTCACGGGCTGGGGCTGGGATTCGATCCTCGGACCCCGGGGCTGCAGAGCAGGCACTCAACCTGCTGAGCCATCCCAGCATTCCCTCCATTCATCTATTAATGGTCATTTTGTTCATCAACATATATCATAAGTACATTTTATATATCAATCAAAGTTACTTTTTAAAAAAAACTCAAAAAACACTGCTATCAATATGTGTCTTCCCATTTTTTTCCTAAAAAGGCAAGGGGGCATGTCAGTGAGAAATGCAGGATTTTTTAGTGGACTGGGAGGGTAGTCAGAGTAGGAACCAGGACAGAAAATATTCACATAGTAATAATTCTTGTGACACAGAAGGTAAGTCTTACAAAGACCAGATATATGAACCCCATTCTCATCCTTTTGAAATGCAAGCTGCCTACGAGGAACCTTGAAACTTTATCTGTTTTTGCAGAAGGAGGGACGGTAGTGATCGGTCAAGCAGCTATTTGAGTCTCTTCCCTTCCCCACAATAACAGATCCTTGGCCTCTGAACAGAGATTAGGAAACCCCTGAGAGAGACGGAGAAGTACGCCTGCTTATTAGATGGCGTCCACTAACATGGAGACAAAACCTAACACTGTCAGAGAGGCCTGAGAGATTCCGGGTCAAGCTGGTGCAGTAAGTCAAGTGCTCGCCTCCTCTCACAACCACATCCATTACAACTAACCTGCAGAACGCCCATCAGTGAGCATCACCTGAAGCCCAGCTGAACCAGAGCCCTACACCTACAGACACACAGGAGAAGCCACCTGAAGACGGCAGGAGGGGTGGAGACGCGGAATGGGCTGGTCCCACACCTGCACGGGGCGGTTAAAAATCAGGAGGGCGACCTCAGCTGTGCAGGTCCCCCCCGGAGGAGCAGGGGGTCCCAGCCCCACACCAGGTGCCCAGCCCAGAGGTCCACTGCCGGGGAGAGAAGCCCCCATAACTTCTGGCTGTGAAAACCAGCGGAGATTGTGGCTGAGTGAGACAAGGGCAACAGCAGTCCCAGGCGCGCCTCTTGAAGGGCCCACGCACAGACTCACTCACTGAAGGACTCACTCACTCTGAGCTCCAGCGCTGGGGTGGCAGCTCAACAGGCACACGGGGAAGGACTGTGTTGTCCGGCTCCCAGGCAAGGCCTGGAGGGGCAGCTTCCTCCCAGACGGAGGAGCGGGGGGAAGCCATTGCTCCCTTGTTGAGCCCTCCCCACTGCCCTACTAAAGTGACTCCTGCTTCGTAGGGTCAGCTCCTGCACTGCAGTCACAGCCAGTCCTCACAGCCGATCAGCCCGCGGGTCAATCCCTGCCCCTGATGTGCAAACAGCAACCGAGGCTCAACTACAATAGGCGGGCGTGTACAACCCACACGGGAACATATCTGCAGCACCCAGCTCACGTGACCAGGGAGACTGTGCCACTGGGCCCCACAGGACACCTACTACACAAGGCTGTGCTATTACAACTGGGAGATAGCGAGAACAGGGCTGGGGGCCTCCCACATGGGAAGCACACCCCAGTTCAGCATATGGGTTCATACCGGTCAGGGCTGGGATTCGATCCTGGTCCCCGGGGCTGCGAAGTGAGCACTTAACCTGCTGAGCCATTCCGGCTTCCCCAACTATATTTTAACAAAAATCGTTTTTTTTTTTAAGAAAAGGTGTGAAAAGTCAACTGAGACACTAGACTCCAGTACCAAAGGCATCCTATGAAAGGCAGTAGAGGGCAATGGTTAGACTCAGCTCTGATATTCCCTAACTGTGTGCCCTTGAGCACATTACCAACCACCTGAGCCTCCATTTTCTCATCTGAAAAATAGGGATACCAATTGTACTTACCTCACTGGATTGCTGTAGAAATTGGATGAAATGATGGATGGCAGTTTCTATTTTTCAAAAGTGACCACAATGTATTTCCTGCCTCTCCCACATCAAGGTGGCATCTAATTCCCTTCTCTTGAAGCTGGGAGGAGCAGAGAGCTTGGGACTGGCCTGTGACCGGTCACAGCAAGTAGCAGAAGTGATGCTATGTGACATCTGAGGCAGGGCTATAAAAGGCAATTACCTTCCCCCTGGTGGCTGGTGTGCTCACCTTTGGAGACTTGGGTCTCCATTAAAGTCCAGCTACCTGGAGGCCACCATGCTGGGGGCAAGTTCAGGCCCCGTGTTACTAATCTGAAGGACAGCCCCTGCTGAGATGCCAGTTAACCAAAAATATCAACTATCAGAAGGAAGTGAAGACTCCTCCAGAGAGTTCCATCTCCCGGCTGTTAAAACCCCAGGTCATCCACCCTGGAGTCTTCCCAGCTGAGGCCTCTGACATCCTGGGACAGGGACCCATCACTCCCGCCATGCCTTGTCCAAATCCCTAACTCACATCCAAGAGCATGATAAAATAGTTGTTTAAGCAATTAAGTGCTGGGATGGTTTTTTACACCGCAGTAGTAACTGAAACACAATGCCTTGTATCTGTTAGCTTTCACTGCGTAACAAACCACCCCACAACTCCACTTAAAACAGCACGCATGTGTTTAGCTCATGATTCTGTGGGTCAGTGGAGCAGTTCTTGTGCTTTGGGATAATTCAGCTTCTCCCTCCAAGGCTCTCTCATGTGCCTGCGATCAGCTGGTGGGTTGGCTGGTGGCTCGATGACCTACAAGGACTCACTCACATGTCAGGCAGTCGGCAGGCCGTCAGCGAGGTAACAGATGCAACTGGGCTGTGAGTCTCTCATCATCCAAGAGGCTGGCCCAGGCATCTTCACACAGGAGCTGCATTCCAAGAGCAGCAAGAGAGGACCAGCCTCACTGTACAAGGTTCTCAAGCCTCTACTTACAGTACGTTTGCTAAGATTTCATCAGCCAAAGCAAGTCACTTGGCCAGGGCTACAGGAAGAATGAGAAGGCTCCCAAAGTAACATGGTAAGGAGGCATGGATCTGGGGAGGGGGAGACTCCATGGCCATTTTTGTAGCTTACCGCATTCTGACAAAGTAAGGCTCCAGCACGTGTTGGCTGCCCACGTGGCAGAAGGGACACAGAGCATGCATTGCTTTGCACCTGCGGCAACTAAGTTCCATGTGCACAGAGCATTGAATATCTGGGAGGAGGGCTGGGGATGACGCTGAGAGATAGGCAGGGGCTGGGTGTGCAAGACATTCACCCCTGACTCCTCAGGGACAGAGCGTGTATCAGAAGGGGTCAGTATTTGAGTCAGATGCCCAGGTTAAATTCCCATTCTGCTCCATGAGGCCCCGGCTAATCTTCAGTGTCCTTGTCTTTCATAAGGGTTGTGAACCTCTACCTCTGAGAGATGCGGGGAGAATGAGATGAGGCCAGGTGCCTGGATGGACCAGCGAAGGGAAGGCTGCAGGGTGGCTGTAACCAGCCCCAGGGGGCTGGCTGAGGTCGCTTCTGCTCCCGCTGAGTGATGCTATCTGGCAAAGACAGAGCCAGCTGGAAAAGCTCCCTAGCCGAAGCCTTCACAGATGCTTGCTCCTCGATGGATGCAGCTGCTTACTGAGAAATAATTGGCGCCCTGCTTGTCCCAGGGTCGACCTGTGCAAACTGCAATCGCTCAGATTCCCGCACCTGGCCAACCCAGCCAGTCCCCGGGGCTGTGCTGGGGAACACAGTTTCCAAACGCTCATGCTGGCTCCGGCTGGCTGATGGGGCAAGGTGTCCCGCAGTGGCGCAGGCGTGGGCCCAGCCTGCAGTGTTAGGTGTGGCACACATCCCAGGGGCTGCAGCCAGAGCGAGCTCAGGAAGAAGTTGTCCTGCTACAGGATATTCCTGGGAGCCAAGCTGTGAGTGCAGAGGTGCACACACCGCACACACCGACACGTGTGCGCCTACTAACCCCTCACTAAATGGCATACCGTCATGTCACTGGCGTGCAAACATGGCCAGTCTGCAGCCTGTATGGCCTCCCCTAGACCAGGTGCAGCCTTCCACTTCGCATTGCTCACCCCTGCACTCCCCTCTCAGTGAGCAATGGGGCCCCTGCCCACCCATGTCCCGCATCCTCTCACCACTGACGTTACCACTCTGCTTACACTGGGCTCACTTCCCATTCATCGATGCAGCCCATCATGCTTCTGCAAGCCCCACGTGCAAAGACAGTAGCTCAGGCCTGCCAGCAAGGCCATCTGCACAGAGCCCGGTGCCCTGGGTGGGCACTGAGACGCTACCCAGATGGAATGCACAGGTTCCAAAACTGCTAAGTCGAATCGGCTCAGAGGTCATTGGAACTGGCTCACTTGAGATGGAGCAGTAGTCAACATTCAGGGTTTGCTATGGACCCTGTTTTCATTTCTGCATATACGCAGTGTAGGCTGAATAGCCAGGAGAAACGTAGATGGAGCCTTGCCACAGAGGAAATGGGCCCTTGCTCAGAGTGACACTCTTCAGGCCCAGGAAGGCAGGACACGGCTTCTGCCTGGGCAGGTGTGCATCCCGTCACACACAGTCCAGGCCCTGCGTGTAGGAGGGGCAGCTCAGAGCAGAGGGGTGAAGTCACAGTGACAACTCAGAAAGGATGAGTTTGGGCAGCATTTTCTCCTGCAAATCGGTGATCCGACATGAGGAATGACAGGCAGGTGTGCTTCACAGATCGGAAAAACCGAGGGTACAGTCACTACCCATTTTTGGCCACCCAGAGCACGCTGTTAGTCTCACGGGGCCAAGGCTTTGCCAGTACTTCATGCTCCCAGCCTGAAATTAGTGTTGGCAAATGTTGCCTTGGGTTAATTAAACTTCTCAACAAGATGTGATGGCAGGAGTGGTAGTTTCCTCCCATATTTTAGCTATTCCCTAGGGAGCTGGGGGTGGGGGGTACTCAGCCAACTGACAGCAACGTTTCATAAAATAATCACCCTGAGGACTCACAAAGTCAGGGTCTGACACAAGTGTTGACTATCCGAGCTCCTTGAGGACCGGGACTAAGTCCCACTCACCTCCTGGTCCCTGTGCCGTATCCAGCCAGGCTCACAGTTGGACACAAAGAATTCCCTTCGGACGCTTTGGAGAATGAGTGTAGGACCCTTTTGATATGCCTGGGTGTTTGGAAGGAAGAAGATACACAGAAAGCAAATATGCAGATGAAAAGTTGTGCAGTATAATTAGCCATTAGGAAATGCAAATTGAAACAAGTGAAATACTACTACACAGCTATCAGAATAGTTAAAATAAAAAATAATGAAAATAGGGAATGCTGGTGAGGGTATGAAGCAACTGGAACGCTTGTATAATTCTGGTAGAAATACAACGTGTGCAGACCCTGAAATATTTTGGCAGTTTTGCTTAAAGTTAAACACATACTACCCATATGACCCAGCAACCCCACGCTTGGACATATATCCTAGAGAAATGAAAACATGCTCACACAGAAACCTGTATGTGAACATTCAGAGCATCTTTACTTGTAATAGCCAGAAACCGGAAACAAACCGAATGCTCTTCATCGGGTGAATGGTTAAATCCTGCTGCATCCATGTAACGGGACAGTACTCAACAATATAAAAAAGCAAGTAGTAGAGGCAGGAGGATCATAAAGGGATTATGTTGATGTGAAAGAAGTCAACACTAACAGGTTACATCCTCTATGAATCTCCTTACATGAGATTCTCAAAAAGACAAAATTCTCAAAGACTTTGTCACAAAATTAATGACAGAGTACAGATAAGTGGTTTTGAGGAGGTGGTGTAGAGTCATTACACAGGGGTTGCATGAAGAAGTTTTTGGGGGGTGATGAAACTGTTTTGCATTCTGATTGTGGTAATGGTTCCCAACATGTACACATGTGTTAAATTCATAAACTACATGCCACAAAAACAGTTTATTTTACTGTATTTTTATTTTAAAATAAGATTTTAAAAAACAAATTATAACTATGTCCTGTATACTCAAGTATGTAAAGAAAAACAAG
>PVKE010001545.1:0-97892 GCA_004027555.1 Craseonycteris thonglongyai | reverse complement strand
CACTCTACGTATTCCACCCACCCTCATCCACCTCCACCTACCCCCACCCACCCCTACCCACCCCACCCACCTCCACCCACTCTACCCAATTCCACCCACCCTCATCCACCCCACCCACCCTCACCCCCACCCACTCCCCCCACCCCCACGCATCCAAAGCGGCTGTAGGCTCCTGGCTGGGGACAGCACGTGCCCTTTGATGAGCATGGCCAGGGCCCACTGCCTGGGGCTTCCATTCACTTCTGAGATGCTTATTTTCTCCACTTGTGTTGTCCAGATACCTGAGTCGCGGAACAAAAGAAGAGAAGAGAAGGGCTTTGTGCGTGTCAGGGGCTCTTGGCCTCGCCTGTCCCTAATTTTAAACAAAAGCCACCGAGCTTTCAGTTATGATGATCTGTGCCACGGAAGAGGGTGCGTTTGGGAGCCCTCCTTCTCGAACAATGCTGCTTTGTTCCAGAGACAAGATGAACCATAACGCTTATATGTGAAAATGAAACTGTGCCTATAAGTCTGCATTTGCTAAGTTGTCCTTCGGGAGTAGCAGATGTCCTTCCGCACACCCCACAAACCCCTCTCAGCGGGCATCAGTACCCCATGTTGCGGTGGGGAAACGGGGAGCTGAGACAGCATAAAGAACTAGCTCGGTTCACACAGCCACCACGCAGAAGGGCCACAGTTCCTGCCCTCCCGGAGGACGGCTACCTCCATGCTTCCCCGAGCGCACAAAGTCAACTCCACACGGGACAGGAGAGCCTTCAGGGACGTCCCGGCGCTGACCAGTTGCACTGCAGTTCAGCACGTGGGTTTGCACGGGCCGGGGCTGGGATTTGATACCCGAATCTCAGGGTTGCAAGGTAAGTGCTCAAGGCTGAACTATCCTGGCATCCCCACGAAGCTGCTTTCAAAGGACAAGTTGGTTCCTTTTAGATGTTGTTGCCTTATCAAGGAACTGGAACTAGCACACTTATTTATGCACGCTCAATCAGTGTGTCTCAGATGAGGGGGATGGTCAGCAAATCTTACAGGGTTAAGAGCACAGACTTACTCTCCACATTGGAGCTCTCTCCACTTCCTTCCTCATCCCGTGGGAGAAAGCCCCTCACGGACCTCACCTAAGTGAATGTGGTGGATTTGCTGCATGCCACCTACAAGGATGAAACATTTTAGTGGGCACTGACCACTACCACCACGGTCATCAATTTAAAGCTGTGTTGAGTGCTAGGGGAAGCAACAGCGCTCATTGAAAAACCATCACAAATGCTAGCAGGACAAATGCGACTTCCCGGTCCTTGTACGGGGAGCTCAGAAGTGTCGTATCTGAACACTCTAAGTGCCAGCGGGTACTCCATGGCTAGCTGCCTTCACTGTACCTCCCGTCAGACGACAGAGTCTGGAGCTCCGAGGCGAGGGCAAGACTAGGCTCAGAAGCACGAGAGTGATTGACAGTTTGGTAACATTTAAAGTCAGTGGGCTGGATGAACTCAGGTACAAATTATAACAAGAGAAAAGAAGAGGGCTCGCGTCTAATCCCAGAGTCCTTCAAGCATTTAGAAGCCTGGTAGGGAAGGAAAAGCCAGCAAAATAAGACGATAAAGGAGCTGTCTCCAAGGAAGGCGACTTAGAAGTGTGTGCCCCAGAAAAAAACACTGGCCGCACCCACCTAAGCGGGGGAGGAGGTCAAATACTATGAGTGAAATTTGTGACACGGACATGATTGTTGACCTTTCATTGTGGGGAGTTTGGAGGACAGCCTATCTGAAATGATTGGAATTTAGCAGAAGTTAAGAAAGCTCTTTTTATTCCTATTCAGTATAACCCGCTCTGCAGTGTTTGCTTCATGGTTCATTGGTGATTCACCAACTTCTTCCATCAAAACAACAATTACATCCTGGAAATTCCTGAAAAAACCTGGTCATTCACACAAGAGGCTGCCTTCATTTTATGTTCCAGGAGTCATGATTGTCCCTTTCTTTAGTCCTTTCTTACATTACCGCCTACACCAACCAAAACACTCATCTTGCCAGAGAGGTAAATTGCCACTTTGAACATGAAAAACAGGCAAAAGTACCAAAATGTGAGTAATTGTCATTGTGCGTTTAGTAAGTACTGTGTGTGCCAATAAGTCAATTTGCATCCCGTTATGCCTCCTTCTTTCTTGCTTTCATAATTATCCAAACATTTTTTGGATCATTAACCCTGCCAAATACAAATTAGAGGAGGGAAAAAAAACTCTCCCAAGTGACATAGACTTTTTCCAATCCCACTTCTAAGCTGCAAATCACAGAATTTTCTAGGTGAAAATGAGTTTTTCACTTTTGTCTCCCTATAGAATTCCAAATTTTTTCTAACCTGTGCCTATTCATAAACTCCACTAAATACATATATTTTGAACAATACAAACAAAACAAATTGAATTCACCTTGTACTCCTTGATGACAGAGTAACTACACGTTTATTTCTTCTCATTGTGCAAATAGGAAAATGGCATAATGGCAACAGTGCAGACTTACTCAGATGCTGGTTCTTTACGGGGTGAGAGCTGAATCCTTTGAAGAGTCTTGCTCATTTTCATTGCTATGTATTTTCCGGCGTATAAGACGACCGGGCGTATAAGACGACCCCCTAATTTTACAGTTAAAACATAGGTTTAGGCCTATATTCGCTGTATAAGACGACCCCCCACTTCCGAGGCTGTAGTCTTATACAGCGAATATAGGCCTAAGCCTATGTTTTAACTGTAAAATTAGGGGGTCGTCTTATACGCCCGATTGTCTTATACGCCGGAAAATATGGTAAGTGGAGGAGACTTAGCATTTCCTAAAAGACCTTGGACAGCTTGCTAGCCTTTGAGGACATGGAGACAAGAGACCGAAGGAAGACCCAGGAGTAACCCCAACACTCAGTAGAACATTTTGCCTCAAACTTTAGAAAAAGATTTATCTTATTGTTTTTGACAGAGAGAGACAGACAGAGAAGGGGGAGGGCCCAGAGCCGTCTCCACAGTTGTACATCATCGATTTTCAACATGGTTTCATTCCACACAGGTGAGTGGGGAGCCGCACAGGGCAGGAACCAGACCAGAGGCCTCCTACGTGAGACGCATTCCTCTGTGAGCTGTGGGCTGTGGGCTGTGGGCTGTGGGCTGTGGGCTGTGGGCTGTGGGCTGTGGGCTGAACAAAAGGCCTTCCGCATGGGAAGTGGAAGTTCACCCAGGCAAGAACTAAACTGGGGACACACCGCTGTTCAGCATATGGGTCCGCACAGGCCGGGGCTGGGATTCGATCCTCAGACCCTGGGGCTGCAAAGTGAGTGCCCAACCCACTGAGCCATCCTGGCATCTCCTCAAACTTTTACTGATTGGTAACAGTGGCCTGTTCATCCTGAACCCAAGGACCACAGAAGCCAAGTGGCAGGAAAGAGCAGGGAGACTCCAAGTCAGCAGAGCTCTAGGGAGCCCCCAGCCTGGAGGGACTCAAATTGGAGTTCAGAGTTTGTCCAAAAGGTGTGTCCTTGGTAAACATCCCAGATCTTCAGTCAGGATCTGTGATGTGGTACATCATGGAGTAATGACAAAGCAGAAATAGACCAGCGTTTTCAAAGAACAGAGCCTGCCTACGAATATAACTCAATTCAAGAGAGCAAACCAGTATTAGGAAAGAAAAATCTTACATATCTGAAGGTAGAAATTAATATAATATAATATAATATAACTAGAGAGAATATATATATATATATATATATATATATATTTGTCCATTTAATGTACATTTTCAAATATATTGGTTAAATTTTTGAAAACACAATTTATGAAAATTAACACAAGAAAAAACATAAATAAGAATAGACCTATATCATTTAATTTATAATTAAAACCTTCTCTAAAATAACTCTGGGCCCAGCTAACTCCACCAGAATATTTTGAAACATATAACACCAACTTTGTACACAGTCCTTCAGAGATGAGAAAAAAGGGAAACAATTTGTAATCAATCTAGTAGGCTAGCCTAAACTTAATACCAAAACCTAAAAAGGATATTTCAAGACAGGAAAATTACAGACCAATTTTCACATGACTATAAACAGAAAACTCTAATATATTAGTTCGCAACCAGGTAGATCCTAGGTCTGACACTTAAGTTCACAAACTTGCCACCATGCTCTTACATTGGCAACACTGTACAAACAACTTGGTAAGGCTTCATAACCTTGGTATATCAGTGTCTCACAGCCGTGTTTGTGTCACCAGGTGGTAGTGTCTTGCTGAGTAGTGTTCATTATTATTGTTGTGTGTTTTTGTGTGACATCATGAGAATGTCAGAGCTTGAATTACAGAATGAACAAACATTAAATTTCTTGTTAAACTTGGTAAGACTGGAAGTGAAATCAAGAATATGTTTGTCCAAGCTGATGAGAATAATGCCATGAAGAAAACAACAGTGTACAAATGGATTAAATGTTTTTCTGAGAGGAGAGAAAGCGTCACTGATAAAGAGAGGTCAGGGTGGCTAGTAATGAACAGAACTCACAAAAACATTGCAAAAATTTATCAAATTGTACATCAAAGCCATCAGCTGACTGTGAGAAGCATAGCAGATCAAGTAAACATCCACAGAGAAACAGTTAGGAAAACCTTCACTGAAAATCTTGGCATGAGAAAGGCATGTGCAAAAACAGTCCTGAAGGAGATCACTGATGAACAAAAGCAAAGGAGAGTCAAAGTTTGCCAAGACCTTTTGGAGAGGCAAGACCATGTTTTGGGCCATGTTATCACTGGTGATGAAACATGGGTGTACCAATATGACCCTGAAACAAAGCGTCCAAGTGCACAGTGGAATTCAGCCCATTCTCCAGGACCAAAGGCATTCTGTCAGTGAAAAAAAGGTTTCTAACCTTTTTTGATTTTAGAGGGATTGTTCATAAATTTGTACCAACTGGAGAGTCAACCAAGTTGACTATTTGGAAGTGCTGAAAAGTCTGAGTGAAAAAGTTAGACAAAAACAACCTAAACTTTTTGCCAACAACTCATGGCTCTTGCATCATGACAATGCACCAGCTCACAGGACACTGTCCGTGAGGGAGTTTTTAGCCTGTAAACAAATGACCCTCCCTACTCACCTGATACAGCTCCCAGTGACTTTCTTTACCTGAAAATAAAAAAAATATTGAAAAAAAGACATCTTGATGACATTCAGGACATCAAGGGTAATATAACGACAGCTCTGGTGGCCATTTCAGAAAGAATTGCAAAATTGCTTTGAAGGGTGGACTAGGCACTGGAGTCAGTGCATAGCTTCCCAGGTACCATGAAGGTGACTGTAGTGATATCAGCAATGAGGTATGTAGTAATTTTTCTATTAGGATGAGTTCATGAACTTAATTGTCATACATTGTATATGCATATACATAAAATATTTACATATGCTCAACTATTCTTAGCTCATGCTATTCTAAGAGTTCTGTATCAGGATTTCGTCACTGAGCATATAGTAATTCTCATTTGAGACCATCTGCCTAGAGCCTCTTGGAATGTTTAAAATAAGACTATGTTTGTTCATGCTGTTTGTTTATTTTTAAAATATATAGCACAAGAAAGCTCATTACTTAAGGTGTTTAAAAGCCAAAATGTGACATCAACTTTTGTTTATAAATGCATGATTTTTTTTTTTAAAGCTTTTACAGAATGCCACTAAAATCTATAAAATCAACCTTCTCAGTCATCTATCACTGATCTCAGAAATGTGATAGGCGCCATTCTGTTCCTCTTTCTCTATATTTACGGCCCTGGGCCCTTGGGCTTCTTCGAAGTTGTTATTGTGCCGGACCTCTGGCTGAACTGGCCGAGGCTCCTTGAGTATATGGGGGTGAGATGAGGCGCGTCAATAAGAAACAAGATTCTGTGATATTTCTTCTTTTTGGCTGAGGTAGGGTGCTGTGTTAGTCAGGGTCTTTTAGATAGACAAAGCCAATAGGTAGGCTGAGCAGATGTACTGTTTTCAAAATGGGTCAGCACTGTTGTTTTCTGTCCTGATGTCTGGTCAATCTATCGATAGGATGTGTGTGTGTGGATGGATAGGTGGATGGGTAAATGGATGATAAAGAGTCAGCTCACATGCTTACGGGGACCAGCAAGTCTGAAATCTGCAGGGGGGCAGGCACACGGAAGACCCGTGAGAACTGATCCTACAGTCCCAGTTCCAAGGCCTACAGCCTGGAGACAGAGCTGAAGTTGCAGTTCAAGTCCCAGGGCTGCCTTCTATAGAGCCAGAAAGACCCAACGCTGCAGATGCAGTCTGAGGGCCACCTGCTAGAGGATTCTCTCTCGCTCAGAGGACAGTCTTGGGCCCTACTCAGGCCTTCCACTAGACCTCCACAGATGAGGTCCACTCGTGCACATCATAAAGGGCAACCTGTTCTACTCAAAGTTCACGAGTTTAAATGTTCTTCTTATACAATGCCCTCCCAGAAACTCCCAAAATGGTGTTTGACCAAATGTCTGGGCATCCCATGTCCCAGTCAAGTTCACATGCAATTAACCATCACAGCTGCATAACTTCATTTATAATAATTGTTCATATAAAAAGCCTGATGTGCTATAATCTGGCTACACATTAACCAAATATGTCTGTCTATTAAAATGAAGGATGAAATAAGAAAAGCATTAAAGCAAATCTCTCCTCTCACTAGGTAGATTATTAAAAGAAGGGTAAATCTTGGGAAGGCAGCCTAATCCTTAGCATTTGATTAAAACCCAGTGTGAAAATTAAAATACATCTTCATCTAAAACCCTAAACGGGTTGTTTTGTTAGCAAGGAATTCTACTATTATTAAAAAAACCAACCAGGTGGTGCTTTGTTAACATTTGTCTAAAGGCTGTGTGTGAAAGGTTGGAAAATCTGGTAAAATATAAAATGAGCTTATCAGGGAATTCCAGCACTGAATCACTGTGAAATGATAAAGTGCTTTAAACCCCATCAAATTTCATTTTCAATGCTTCAGGGAAAGATTAGCATACCTGTTGCATATCTATAGATGGGTGAACAGTTAACTGGAAACCAAACAATACACCTCAAATCGCAGTGAGGTAGTGGCCCTGTCGGAACATCAGTCCCCAGGGCCTGACAGGGACCCTGTTCTCCCCACTCAGCTGAGCTTCTCAGTTAAAGAGCAGAGCTACCAGGAAGCGTAAAGAAATCAAACACTCAGTGGGACCCGGAACAACGAGAAAGCTTGACTTTGGGTTATTCTACAAACCGGGACAACTGTCATGTGGGCATGAGGGTGACACAAATCTATATGCGCCTCAAGTCAGGCTTTAGGATGACGGTGTGTATCTGATCCCAGAGCCGAAGCTCTCCCGGACTCTCCTCTGGGCCAATGCTCATCTAATAGGTGATAGGAGAGAGTCCATCACGTGGGTTTGGAATGAAAAGACAGAGAAATGCAATAACATCCATGAGGCCACACCACGAAGCCGAAAATAAAACACAGTTCTCGTGTTTCAGAGTTGTGTGTGGTCCCGCCACAGCATGTGGCTGTCGGACTTATCACCTATCATCTAGGAGGAAACAATTCTTTATTACCATTCCCGCGTGCCAGGTACACACTGCAGACACAACTCACGGCATCTCAGCACGTGGCTCCTGCCACCCTCAAAAGCCTCAGGCTTTCTCTGCACAACCTCTACCTCAGAGTCAGTCTTTCCTAAGCCGCCCCTTCGATCCTCACTTAAACATGGTCTCTGCTCCCTGTCATTTGGAGGGCAGCAAGGTGGAGGGAGAGAGGGTCCCCCATCTCATGTGTCACCCCAGTTACTTTGATGCCGTGAAAATGGCTTTGCATTTTGAGTGTGTCCTTGAGTCTTACATGGGATGACATTGATGTGGGGGCGACGTTGATGAGCTGCTAAGGAAGTTAGCTGCTGTTTTAACAAACAGTGAAACTCGAGAGGCCGTTCACATTTTCTGAAAAGTCATTTTGAGTGAGGGGTGAGAAGCAATAGAATGACTTTTTCAATTTATGCATAAAGCTGGGAATGGTGTCTTGTTGCTAAGATCCAGGAGTGATATGTGAAGTCAGATTTTCCATGGTTTAAAGGTAGCAATAGTCTCCGGTGTCTCAGATTAATAAAAGGAAATTGCACTTTTTATAAGACAGATTCCATTTTGAGATGTTTATTTTTTTTTTAACTATGTGGCTATTCAGTCTCGTTCTTTTCTGCCAAAAATTGCAGTTTTGCGGGTGGTTATATAATGTGATTCCCATTTTAGGGAAAGGGGGCTCCCAAGTGAGCTGGATCCCCACGGAACCCAAACAGCCTTCAGATTCATCTTATTAAGAAATCATTGTAGTCCCTGCGGGTCAAAACCTTGGCAAAAGTAAGTTAATGTGTGGCCCCCAGAAGGTGAATACTAATGCTGAGAGGGGGTGGAAAGACCCCACTCTAGGAAAGTAGAACAACCTAAAAGGAGAAGCCCACAGAGAAGAAACCCATTTGCATTTTGCACTCTGGTCCCATTCGCTGGGCCAGGGCAGGTCAAACCAGTAAGTGGACCAAGGCTGATTGATAAGAGGATTCAGTCATATGTGTTGGGCCGTCTCTGAACAGGAAATCTAGGTCAGCGAAAGGACTGATGAGGACACCTGAGTCAGTGTGTTCTAATGCCAAGCAGGACTAGGAAAGGGCAAACTAGCTTAACCTGGTCATTGCTCGCTTAGGCCTCTAAAAATCATAAACATATGAAGTGTTTTCTAAGGTTGATATGAGATCACCAGAGAAAACTCGAATCTTCTAACCAGTCATTGTGAAAGATGGACAGTCGCTGTTTTTCTCGCTCTGCACACTGCCGTATAACAATAAAGGGGTACAGGGGTGTCCCTGAGCCTTGTTCCATGTGTGGGTTTAAGCTCGCCCAGCTTTCAGCCTGTCTGTGGTCTGTGCACAATGAACTTTTACTTGTTACTACTTCAGCGATTCATAGGTTTCACTTCTGTTATTTCTGAACTTTTGACAGTTAATGGTGTCAGAAGTGGAATTTAAAGAGACCCCCCTCCCACCCACCCACCCCCCCCCACACACACACACTCCACCCACGTGCCCACATCATGGAGGCCGGTGAGCACGCAGGTGCTGGGACCGACAGAGCTCGCTGAGTTCCCTGCTTTCTTGCTGACCCTAGAGCTTGAAGGTCTCTCTCGGATGGAGCTCCACTCACCTCGCGTTCAGATCTCTCCGACCTCATTTGCTTTCTGCTTCTGTTTCTGTTTGTTGACTTTCTTTGGTAAGTCACTGTCTTTAAGAAAGAGAAACCTGTGATTCTCTGGGTTTTAGGCAGCAGTAGGAATACTGCCCTGCACCCCCATCCTGTTGATCATTTATTTTAGGGACTCTAAAGGCAAAGATAGGTTCCACCTAGTTTTTGGACAAGGATCTTGTGCCTTTCTGGAACTACCAGGGAACAATTGGATAACCTGGAATTGTACAGGCCACTGTAGAAAATCTTTGGCTTCGGTAAGTCCATCTTAAGGGAAATTTTTAAAAGAGAGGATCCCAAACCTCACAGAGACAATAGAATACATTTTTTGATTGGTGTGCAGAATCTTCAAAAAGATGTCATGGATTAATATCTGGGTGCGTGTGACAAAGCCTGATTAGGATGTTAGGAGGTCAAATCTCTGGAGAAAAAGATGAGAATAAAAAGGAAGATATTGTACTGATTTATGAGGGATGAGGAAACAATGAAAATGCCCATTCCATCCTGCTCCTAATACAGAGAAAAGTTCTAAGGAGCAATTATCCCAAAATGCCTAGGAGGAAATTTATATTCTTTCCATATCCCTTGAAGTTATAAATCATATCATGTCTTTGAAATATAATCACTACAGGAGATAACTAAAATTTTGCCCACACAGATTGAAGAAAATAAAAGAGAGAAAGGAGGCTTTTTAAAGTACAGACTGTTGTAGAAATTCTCTTGCCAAAGTTGATTTGTAAAAGGGCTAAGATTGTCTTACAAAACTTCTAGAAATAATAAGGTTGTCAGTAAACAGCTGTATATGAAACATAAGAAAAACCGAATGTGTCTATTTCATACAAGGAAAGATATAAAAGACATGTTTTGTTGTTTTTTGGTGAAGAAAAAAAGGAAGTGCTTTTGTTCTAGAGTAAATAATTGTTCTAGAATAAAAAAGGAAAAAAATAGGATAAGACAAGTGAATATAGCAAGCTGCAGAAGGTTTGTGGAAAAGGAATATTAAGAAAAGAATTTTATGTGTGATCAAGCTGACTAAAATTGAAATTAATTTAATTTAAAACAAAAAAAAAAGGAGAATTTTAATATCAAAAGTATACTGGTACAAAAGAAGAATTTGTTTTTCTCCTTTAAATGTACAAAATATTCTTAGATTATTGGTCTTTAAAAAAGCTATAAAGAAATGTTTTTCTTTCCTTAATCTAATCTGCCTAGAAAACACAGATTTTGTATTTTGTCTTGATCAATTCTTTGGTTATTTAAGGAAACTGAGTCTTCTCTATTTAAAAAGCTATGATTTTTTAAAAACTATGTAACTTTCTGTATATGTTAAACTTCATAAGAAGCATTGTCAAATAAGAAACAATGTTATTTATATTAATATATTAATATTAATATTAGGGTATATTTATATTAATATTTCTAAAAATATGGTATATCCTAGTATTATATTATCAGTCATAATTCTGCCACAGAAGTCAAAATGTATGTCACAGAAGTAACCAAATTTCCTTGTCAACTGCATGATTCTCAACTCTCACCAGATCTTTAACTATAGCTGTTTCTAAGTCTTTTGTCATTCACAGACAGTTATCATTTTATTCTGCTGCTTTTGCAAGGGTGTTGCTGCAAAAATGCTTCGTCATCAGAGGGGTTTGTGGAAAAGGGGCTGATCAGCACCCTAGAAGGGCGGGTTCTGATAGCCGTAAGGTCAGAAAGCTGACCGGGGTAAGATCCTGAAATTTGGCAGCAAACTGATGAATTCATAACACTGAAAACAAAAGATCAAGATCAACATGGCTTAATTATAGGAGACTAAGTGAACTGATGAAGGTGATTTTGCTTTTTATGATTTTATTTAAAACTTTGCTGTTTTTCTAATGTTCAGTTTTCCAGATTTAAGGGTTCCTTTTCCTCCTTCTTTTTAGAGCTATCTACTTGTAACTTACAGCAATTCGGTAAAGTGTATTTTTGCAACAAAGGTTAAAACATTTATGTCTGTCTCCATACCCAACCCATCCATGATTCAGAAACTCATATTAAATGGTCTTACTTTTTATGACAGCATATGCATTTGCATAAGTTTAATGAGAATGTGTTTCCATGTAACAAGATGCAACTAAACAAGTCCTTTGCTTTGTTTCCTCACCTAAAGAGACTTTAAATTTCTGATTTAAAACTCCTTATGAAATGTTTCAGCAAGGCAAATTTAGCAGAGCCTGTGTGACCAATAACTATTCTTGCTATACTTACATAAATAACCAAACCAAGCTTATTGCAATTGGACTGAATTTGCAAATAAATTAGTATTGCTGTGGTTATCTTTGATAGAAATGGAAATGATTATAAAGAGAAAAATTAAGTTTCAGTAATGTACCTCTGTGGATATCAGATTTTAGTACGGTTAATTGTCTTTGAGGTTTTGTTTGCTGCCTGTAAACTTGATTAGGTCCTTAACTCTTCTAGTTTTACCCAACATTTGGCTAGAACTCTCCAAAGTAACATGTCCAACTTCCTCCTACTCTTCTGACTTGGAATTGTTATGAAACTAAAACTGTCGTTTTCCCAAAGCCAAGCAAGCTAAAGCTGCACGCCTTGCTGTGAACATCAGAGCAGTCACCACGGCATTTCATGTGTGGACAACCTTTGGGACCATTGCTAGGTGGCCACGCAGAATGATCACCACAGACATTCCAACCGCAAACCAGGAAAATCGGTCGATAGCCGCCTGCCCTCCGCATCTGAGAATGCTTTGAACTTGACATTGAGAAATTTTCTCAGCTGGCTGCTCTCCAAACTCAGAAGCTGAATGTGTTATTTGCCCAAACTCTTAACCTTTGTTTTTCTTTGGTCTCCATAGGAATATCCCTCATTAAATTACCTGATGGCTGACATCAATCACATAGAGGCCTAATTTAGGAAGCTCACCAGCAACACCACCTCCTGAAATAAATCAACCTCCTGTTCATCCTAAGGAAACACGAGGCTATGCATTTGCTAATACACCATGGTGTGTGCTTATGTAAATAACTTAAAGTTTTCAAAACCCATTTGTTTGTTTAATTGGCTCAATCCTGGCTCTTGAGAATCTCTGCTCTGGGGAGATTTTCAATCCTTGGCTATTTTTCTTCCTATCGTCATCCTATTACCCTCTCCAGTTCACTGTGTACTCTCGAGGGTTTTTGATGACTGTTGGTGACCACTCACGTGCCAATTGGTGTCCATCAGGATCGGATACCCAGATGAAGTCAACAATGACCACGTAAGTGATAAAGACAGTGATTACATGGCCCCCCAGCCTGACCACTTGACTAAGGGAAGCAGCGGCTATGATTCTTCAGCCTGACTCCATCAGTGGTTGTAAGCAAGAATAACGCTATCCTGGCGGGCCTACTGAGAGAATGACCAAAAGGGGTAATGGTTCAAATCCAGGACAGAGACAAGCCTTGACAATTTCCTGAGCAGACAAAAACAGTTTTGTTACACAAATAAAGCATATGTTAGCAGAGGCTGCAAGACTAGCTTCACCTGGGTCATGTCTTACATGAGCCTCTGAAAATCACAAGACAAACTTGAACTGGTTTTCCCAAGGTTGGTGTAAGGTAACCATCGAAAATCCTAATGCCTTCACTGTGAGGAATAGACAGTCAGTGTTTCTCATTTTGTACACTGCTTTATCACAACATACTCCAGAGCCTCCTTCCGGGCTTTTGTTGAGTGCTCCCCGGCTGGCAAACTGGCTTTCTGGTGTGTGCTCAATAAGCTTTGACTAATTGCTAGTTTAGTGACTCATTGGTTTTACTTCAGTTATTTCTGAACTTTTCGTAGTCTGGCCCCAGGGCAAAATGATTCTAAAGATTTTGCTGTCCTCTCACTGTATACTATTGACTGCAGTCTCCCAATGGTGAGAGACTTCTATCTCTGAATTTTAATTGCAAATTCCTAGCCCAGTTCTTAGCACAGAGCCCGACATGAAGTAAGGCAGCTTGTCAATTTTGTGATTTAATATCCACACACAGATGGCCACTAGATACTGGAGAATAAATAAGTGAAGTCAATGATCTAGGACTTCTCATCTCGGTTGATGGCTCAGAACCTGTAAACATAGAATGGGTGAACACTAGATAAGATTTGAATCTAGTTGAAATTAGTCCTTAAAAGATGGATTAGGAGATAGAACTATTCAAGAAAAGTGGAAAATCTACTGACAGTTTTTAGAGTCTCCTTGCATTAAGGAGCTTGGAATGGGAATACAATACTAAAAAGCTGCCATAGACATGCAGCTTTTGAAACTTTTAGTGGGTAAGGAAACCTCAGCCCCTCCCAGGAGGACATCACTTTATGGAAAAAAGTGAGGGATTAAAATGCAAGCCTCCAAGGGGAAGCCGGGATGGCTCAGTGGGTTAAGCGCTCACTTTACAGCCCTGGGGACTAAGGATCAAATCCCAGTCCTGGCCCGTGTGGATGCATATGCTGAGCTGGGGTTTGCTTCTCAGGCGGGAGGCCCCCAGTTTGATTTCCGCCTTCCGGTTCAGCCCCTGGCTTGAAGGGGGCGTGCCTCCCATGCAGGAGGCCCCCAGCCCAGGTCCCACCCTGTGCGGCCCCCACCCCCCTGTGTGGAACAAAACCATGTTGAAAACTGATGATGTACAACTATGGAGACTGCTCTGCAACCCCCTTCTCTCTGTCTCTCTCTCTCTCTCTCTGTCAAAAACAATAAAATAAATCTTAAAAAAAAAAAAAGCAAGCCTATGGATTGTACTGAGCTTGTCATGACCCACTAGCAAACCACAAAGTCTCCAACTTGTTTAAAATAACTGTGCTAAGAATGTATTGTTTCCCCTTCGAGACTTTTCTCTCCCCCTCCTCAACCCACTCCGGGACCCTGGGTTAACCGCTGTGAATTGCATCAAACGGGCTCCCTCCTCCTTTAACTTCGACTTGGGTCTGTCAGTGGAAGGAGGGGGCAGGATACCCACAGGTGGGGAGGTGCTCCTCATCCCAGATCACCTTCCTGCTACCTCCTGGGGCCTCGCTGGCCCCTAGAGACCTCCTCTTGCCTCTACCAGCCTCTTAGGCTACCACTCACAGCTCCTTCCTTCACCCTTCAGAGCTAGAGGAGGTGACAGCGTGCTGGCATGCAAACCGTAAGCCCTGGTCTTCCTCGGGTCTGCCACACTTTGTAATTGGCCCTTCACCAGGCTCTCTTAGCTTGTGGTTTTAAGAGCAGCATCCGTTCCCTGCAGACCCTCACTAACGGCGTGACTGACAAGACCCCAACATTTCAGTGCTTAACCCAAGAGAAGCTGACTCTCATGCATGCTGACGTCCAATCAGATGTTTCTGTGAGCAGACACCAGGCTCCTTCCATCCCGGGGCTCTGCCCTCTGGGGGCATCTACGGATGAACATCTGTGGATGAGTCTTGGAAGTGACACCTATCACTTTCTGGTGTTCTGTTGGCCAAGACGTGGTCACCTGGCCACATCTCAAAGCAGAGGAAGCTGGGAACATACTCTCATTAGTTCCCTGGAGACAAGTCGGGCTTGGGGGGAACTAGGTCATCTCCTCCACCCTGTTTTAAAACTGTAGACACAGTCAGTGCAGGGGACGGATCTTTGCTCAGTGTACAGTCGTCCCTTCATGGCAGTGTCTGCGTGCTGCAGTCAGTCTTGGGATGTGGCACAGAGTAGGCCCAACCTGCTGGGCCCCCTGGAGGAGGCGCACGTCAGCACCAAGCCAGCAGCAAAGCCTGGGATTCTTAGAACATTGCGCGACTTTCTCGTTGAAATGTAAGAGAGCAGGTGTAGGAGGAACACTGGTCTCCCAGAGGACACCTCTGTGCTGGGGGAGACCGGGGGTCCCAGGATAACTGTGGGGTTACGGGTGTTTCTACAGAGACATGGGGTAACATTTGACAGCAGAAGTGACTTTCTTGAACTTTTTCTTTCTTTTTTTTTTTTTTTAATGCTTTAATCCTCTAGAGTGGCAACACCAATTCCATAATCTGAAATTGCTGTCAACACCAAGCCAGGAGAACGAATGAGAAGGACCACAGAGAACCAGGAAGAAAGACCCTAAAGAGTGTCTTCAGAGTTTAAGCATTTAGTGGTTTTATATTAAATAAGTTTTAATTAAGTTTCAGAGGTGGAAAGACCCTGTGGTTTATCTAGAAATAATGAATAAAATATCCCACTTAAAAATAACTATAATGATACTTAAAATTATACTTTATGTGTTGCATACAGTTATACAATGTTAGCAAAAATGATTGATAAAAACTAGTCTTGTTCTTTTTTTTTGACAGAGACAGAGAGAGACAGAGAGAAGGGGGAGGGCCCAGAGCAGTCTCCATAGTTGTACGTCATCAGTTTTCAACATAGTGTCATTCCACTCAGGTGGGCAGGGGCCGTGCAGGGAGGGAGCCAAACTCAGGACCTCCTGCATGAGAGGCTCACCCGGGCAGGAACTGAACTGGGGTGGGAAGTACACCCCATTTCAGCATATGAGTCCTCATGGGCCGGGGCCAGGACTCGGTCCTCGGACCCCAGGGCTACAAGGCAAGCGCTCAACACATTAAGCCATCCTGGCTTCTCCTACAGTCTTATTCTTGATCTCAAGATCTCAAAGAAAACAAAGGCAAATTAATAAAATGAACAAAGTATAAGTAATGTTATAAGATGCAAGCAGAAATCATGAAACAAATAAATGCATTTTTGAGACAAAAACCCAAGAAGATACTTATTTGAAAACATCTAATAAGAGAAAAACACTAGGAAAAACTGATAAGGTAAAACTTTTTAAAGTATAAATCATAGGTTTCTAAAAATAAAAAATTACAAAGTATAGTGTAGGAAACAAAAAGTTAAGTACATTATGTATATTAAAAGTAACTCAAGATGGAACAGAACAACCTGTGTAGAAGTATATTGTCAATAAATGTAATCAGTATTGAAAATCTTATCAAAAACTAAAGAAAAGAAAACAGAAATTCCCCCAGACACAGGCAGTTGTAGGTGAAAATTCTACCAATAATTCAAGGAGCAGGTAACCTAACATTGTGGGAATTGTGTCAAAGTCTAGGAATACAAATGCTGATCTCAAATCTTGTAATGAGGCTGTTCAATGCAGGACAAGGGCATAGTGACAAAGGAATGTGATAGACTCATCTCACTGTTGACCGTTGAATCTACATATTAAGTACATTAGCAAATTAAATTCAGTGATACATTCAAACATATTATATTATGAATACAATGTCTTTATAGCAAGAATACAAGGATGATAAACATTATAAAATCTACTATTGTGATTCACAAATGTAGACTGGAAGCAATCAATTTAAGACACAGAGTGATTGTATTTTATTAAATTCAATCATATTCAAAATAAAGCTTTTCTAAAAACTTGAAGCATCAGAAGTTGTCCTTATTTTATTACAATGAGGTAATTAATTAAAAGAGACAATGAATCCCATATTTAATTGTGAAGTCATAGAAAATGTTCTTTACTGTCAGGAACAAGAACAAAATGCTTGCTCTTGTCACTTCTGCACGTCCAAGACAACGCTATTTAGTGAGAATAAAGAAGTAAATATTAAAGACTAGAATAGTCAATATATTTGAATGCATGGAAAACCCTAGAGACCGTAGAGTTAAATTACTGGAACTAATAGTAAAATTCAGAAAATTGTGGATGTAAAAATCAATATATGAAAATGGATTGCATTCCAATAGCTGACAAAAGGTTAGAAAACTTAATTATAAAAGTATCATTTACAAAACAACAAATATATTGTTGAGGATTAAATCTAACAATAGATATGCAATAATTATGGGTAACAATTTAAAACATTATTAAAAGCCATAAAATAAGATCTAACTAAATGAAGACAGATACCATGTCATGACAAGGAAGACTCAGACATTAAGTTTTTTTTAATAAAATAAAAGTGACCAAGAGTATGATGTGAACACTGAGGTAGAAACACAGATGAATAAAACATGATAGAGAACCTAGGAACAGATACCTCCTCACACACACACACATAAAACTCGTATATGACAAAAGCAGTTTTGCAAGACAGGAGCGAATGCTGACATATTTAGTGGAGTATAAGAAACACTATTTAAAAAATGTATATAAAAATGTAAATACTCCATCATACATTATACAAAAACTGCTACATGGGATTAAAATCTAAAGATGAGAAATAAGACTTTTAAAATTCCCTAAGGGTTTTGTGCCTCTGCCCATGTAAAGGTAACTGCTGTGTGATGCGCCCAACCTCCATAAACAACTAGAACTAAGAACTAGACAAAAGATACGATGTGTGTGTGTGTGTGTGTGTGTGTGTGTGATATTGGACACTAGACAGCATAGAACTCTGACCCCTAACAGAAGGAAATGAACAAGTGAGCCCTATTAGACCTTCTGCCAACAGTCAAGTTCTAGACTGCAGTGCAGGGAGAGGAAGCCCCAGTGGAGCGCTGTGGTCTTGCTGTGTTGAGTAGACTCGGATCATGCTTGGATCATGATGGAGCTTGCGGGACCAAGCATCAGAGTGCAGGGAGAATGCACCCCCTTGAGTCTGGTCAAATGCTCATCTGCTCATGAAACCGCCTAAACTCCCTGAGTCTGGGGGAAGACCTGCCAGATTCAGGATGATTGCAGGGTAAGACAAAAAATCCCCACAGGGGAGAGAGAATCATTTGAGTTCCTACCAGCAAGTATGGATATCTTGTTGAACACATGGGGCATTTTGCAAAGGTCTCAAAAACTCAGAAAGGATCTCCAAGTCAACTGAAAGGAAGTGGGGATACAATAGCTCGAGGACATAGACTGCTCTCTCTCTATTGTATATCATCTCCAAGTTGCAAAAAGTTCAGTCTGATCCACACGTTGCTTATATGCCTGCCCAAGTCCAACATGTTTTCAAGCAATAAAACAATATTCAGCACTCAGATCCATAAATACACAAAGTCTGGAATCTAACCAAGAATTACTAGAAAAGAGAAGAAGCAAGAAACTATTCCACCTGTTAGCAGGAGAAAAAATAACCCAGTACAAACAAACCCAGAAACAAGAGAGATTATAAGTTAGCACATAAGGACTTTAAGACAGCTTTGATAACATGCTCAGAAAATATGAACATAATGAGAAGAAAAATGGAAGGCATAAGGAAATGCCTCACAGAACTTGTAGAGACGAAAACGTGTTCTATGAAAAGTCACATGTATTCAAAAAATCTTCCACATCAAGTGTTGGAAAATTTCATTGAATGGGTATTGACCAAAAAATAAACACTGTAAAAATGAATTTGAATGTACCAATAGCAAGTATACAGAATGAAGCATAAGAGAAACATTTAAGTCTGGAAAAAACTGAACTTGCTAAAATGTATTTATAACCTCCAAATCAATACTTTGTTGGTCAAATAAGATGGCATTCTGCCTCCTTCTTTTAGCTCTCTTACAGTCAAGAAGTGTTCATTTAGTATCTATTTTACATCAAGTTTTTACATTTTTGTGCTTTTTGTTGGTGATTCTGCTCATTAAAATGACCCCACATGTACCGCAGAAATTCCATCTGTTTCCCTTGGCACAAAAACAGGGGAATATGCTTTACAGACATAAAATGTGAGCTGAGTAAGCCTTGTGTGGACCCAAGTTATAGTGCTGTTGGCCATGAGTTCAGTGTTAATAAATCAACATTACGCATCAAATAAGGCATCTTTAACAGAAACTCAAACAGGTTGCATATTGACTGATTGATGAAAATGTAGGTTCACAAGAACGTAATTCTGTATGTCCTCTGGGAGCAGTGTTTCATATTCATTAGTTGAACATAAATACTGTGAATAGTGAGAATTGATTATACTTCTTATAATAATATAATTGCTATATTTTTAAGCAGAAATATTATATGATGGAGACTATATTAAGAAGACGTGCTTCTTAATTCCTTCTTGGAATTTCTTCTTAGAGGAATTTCTTATATTGGACTAGCCTTCCAGCCCATAACAATGATAATCTTTGTGTAAATGATGATCTACAACTTTTGAAGGCACTGGACAGTGATTACAAGCTGCCAATACTGGAGGAGATTTGACTTTTGAAAGAGTAAAACCACCTTTAGTGAAATCCACATTCACATACTTCACTACACATGGGAAACGTAGAGCAAACATCACTAGAGGGACACTGAAAATAAAGACGCATTTACCAAGATTGGCTGTCATCTCGTCTACGGAAAGAAACTTACAATATGACACAGATCCTCATCAGTAATCTTTGAAATGCTGACTAAGTACATTTGATATAGAAATGCAAAATTCAAACCATGACATTAAATAATTCTCTCTCCATATTTGCATGTTTAAAAATTGTACTTGGTCCCCTGAAGAGTTCTAGAAGATCCAGCACATAGGGGGGACAACACAAGGTCCCCATGATGAGGAGTAGTCACTAGTACTAGTAAAATTATAGTCACTAAACCTCGGGAGTAAACTCACCTGTTGGCGTTACTGTGTTTGGGGTTTTTGACAGGCTTACTGGAATGGAATCTCCTGGTGTTGATAGAATATCTTGATTTCAGGGAGGCATTTTTGGACTCAGTGGATTAAAAAAAAATGAAAAAAGTAGGATAAAACAGGAATAAATGTAAGTCTGTCTGCACTGGGGGAGGATTATTTGGAACTCTGTGCGATTCCCTGGTGAACAGAAAGCAATCCTATGGCATCCTCATTGTTGCTACAGAGTGGATTAACTGTCACCACGTGTGCATATGGAACTCAACAGTACACAAGGGAAGATGCTTTAAATGTGATTTGTCATAGCTGCTTTCAGATGGAAAAATGATAATCAATTTTCAATGTGCCTATTTTCTGCTCATTTATTTTTGTTTCTGAAATTGCAATCCTAAAATTGAATTGCCCCAGGAAACCTAACTACATTATCTCCACATCTATCATGCGAGGCTCAATTTTTGTTTGTTTGCAATTGTTATTTTTAAAAAGAATTTTGAAAAAGTTGGATTTATAAACTTGGGAGGTAAGAGTGATTTAGCCACACATCCATGATCTCTTAGTTCTGATGAAAAGACAAACAAAGGGTTACTAATATGCCCTTTTCATAGAACAATATGGTTGCACACAGGTGCCCTCACACATGGAAGGGTTTTAAAATAGGAGAATAAAGACTGAGGTAAGGTTTCAGGAATATTGACCCAAGTGCACTAGGCCCAGTGCAGTGCACAGGCATAGACATCTTGTATGCAGGAGACTAAGGCAGAAACGACAGTGTGTGACAGCTAGATGGGTCCTAAAATGCCATGCACTCCTGCCTTTCCCTCCTGGAACACTTCCTTTTGGAAACATTTGCAGCAATGGCCCTGCCATCCCACGAGATTGGCTGTAAGAGGTTATCATTCGACTCTGCTGTCTACACCTTCCAGAAATTGCTACTGGGTCTTGCCATCCGAGGAATGCAGGAGGCGGACTTCTCCCCAAAGCTGCCCCTGCCCACAGGCTGGCTGTGTGACTGAGTTCCCACATGTAACTCGAGGACTTGGGTTAAAGCCGAGCTACGCTCCACGCAGCTCTAACTGTCAGCTCCAGATGCTCCAGCCCTGGAAGCGCAGAGCAGCAAACACAAGGTTGTAAAAAGTAATAGTATTGCAAATGTTTTAAAGAGCACTTTTAGTCACCATGAAGATAATGCATGGGTGCTGGGTTAGCTCAGCAGTTTTAGTGTTTGCCTTGTAACTGCAAGGGTCCAGGGATGGAATTCTGGCCCTGGCTTGTGCAAACCCATATGCTGAATTGCAGTGCAGCTGGTAACCACCGGGATGTGGCGAAGGTTCTCACCTCCTACGCTGGAGGACCCCAGTTTGGTTCCGTGCTGCATGGCCCCACATTTACCGGTGTGGACTGAAACCATGTCACAACTAATGATGTACAACTGTGGAGACTGCTCTGAGCCCTCCCCACATTGTCTCTCTCTGTCTCATACACATATACACACACCTTTTCTCAACCAATAAATTGGATCTTTAAAAAATGATAATGCAAATATATTTTAGAAATTTGTGAGGTACAGAAAAAACAAAAAAACAAAAAACCAACTCATGATTCTAGTAAAAACTACCTGACATTGGTGGAATGTTTAGTACAATCTGGAGACTAAGTACTTTATATGCATTATTTATGTCTCCTTAGCCTCACAAAACAGGTACTATTATATTAGCAACATTCTATTGCTGAGGAAACGGAGGATGAGAGATTTAATAATCGTTTATGTAATGATAATACAACTGCATAGCTAATAAGTGGGATCTAATTTCAGACCAAGTAACCAAGAGTAATTTCTTTACCATTATAACAATCAGATCATTAAGTATTAAATACTCTTTTCCTTCAATTTTTGTCTTTATGTAGATTGATATTTTAAAAATAAACTGAGCTTATACTACATATATTGAATTGGTCAGCTTGTGTGTCTAAACATATTGTGAGAATATCTCCATATCACAGCCAAATCTTATAAAATATTATTTTAATAGCTCTGTGGCTTTCTCTTCAAATGTTAGAATAATTTCTGACATAGAAATTATTTTAAAAACTTAGAAGCTTACAACAGCAAACATTTATCATCTGACAGATCCTAAGGACCGTGTTGCAGTTTAACTGAGTGGTTCTGAACTCACATACTGAACTCACATTGCAGTCAGAATGGGTGGTGCTATGGTCATCCGAAGGCTTGTCTGAGGCGGGACAATCCACTTTTAAGTTGGCTCCCACACACAGTTGTTGGCAAGAGTTCTCAGTTCCTCACCATGGGGACCTGTCCTCATCATGGAGCAGATGACTTCACTCACAGTAAGAGAGAGAAGAGAAAGCAATGAGTAAGTCTCAGTGACTTTCACAGCATACTTTCCAAAGTCACCCACATCACGTCCTTGCTTATTTTGTTGAGTATAAGTGACTCATTAGGTCTATTTCAGACTCAAGGGGAAGGGAATTGGGTTCCATTTCTTGTAAAAACATTGAGTTTGTAGCAATACTTTCAAACCATGACATGAAATAACTGTTTCTATATTTGAATTGATGTGCTTTCTAATCCACTTCTAATTGTTTCCATTGTTAACAATGTTGTCACAAATATCCTTAGTCATAAATCTGAGTGTTTTGGTCATAATTTCCTTAGGATAATATCCAAGTGGGATGATTGGAATAAAGGGCAAACAGAGTTTTAAGGTCTTAGGTACATATTGCCCTGTAGGAGGAGGATACCACTTCAGCCTCTATGGCAGACTGTGCTTTCCAGAATGACCAACAAAAGACACTGCACTCCCCGTATTTTTTCACAAGGTGATGTTGACAATGTTCTCACTGAGTGGTAGGGTTCCAGTCCTGGCCCCTTCCCTTTGCCTCAAATGATAGAGTATGGCAGAAATGACATTATGGAGCTCCCGAATAGGTCACTAAATGTCATGCACTTCTGCTTTTTCCTCCCAGTACACTTCCTTTCGGAACCATCTGTCATGCTGTGAGGAAGCCAAACATCCTCAAAGAGTAACCATGTGTAAGTATTCTGAACGTCAGCCCCAGCAAAGATGCTGGCCACCAGCCAACATCAACCACCAGAGAGCAGATAGGAAGTGAATGAGCCTTCTGATCCTTTCAGCTGCCAGACACAAGGCACTCCAGCGTTCAAGATGCAGCTGACATTGCACAGAGCAGAGATGAGCCCCCTCGCCAAAACGGGTCCTGGGAACACGTGAGCAAAACAAAGGACAGGTGATTCCATTCCCGTGTATTTACCCTCTCCCCCAAAAGGCAAGAAAATAGAAACTTATGTCAACAAATGATTTCTACTAAAAAGTATATAGTAACCCCAAACTAGAAAAGAATCTGTGTCCACTGACAGAAAAACAGGTAAACGATCTGCTAGATCCATTAAACACAGAATCATCAATAAAAAAGAGTGAAATACTTATGCATGTAATGATAATAAATCTCAAAGAGTACATACCTCGTGATTTCAGTTGTATGGAGTGCAAATACAGTTAAAACTAAAATATGGTGATAAAAATAAGGTTGTGGTAAGTGGGGACAGTCGGGAGAGGAGGTCTACTGAAAAAGAGTACAACAGAATTTGGGGGGAGGATAGAAATATTGTATATCTTGTTTTGCATATAGTTACACAGCTGTATACAATTGTCAAAATTTGGCAAACTGAAGATTTGAAATCTGTGTATTTTATTGTATATTAATTATATTTCAAATTTTGAAAATGCTACCTGTGTAATGCACTCATATTCTAAAATATTTTTTCTTCTTAGTTCAAACAAACACATATAATAGCATCATGGAAGGACAGTTTCTATTAAACTATAAAAAGATTGAAAACAAGAGACCATATATATTGAAGGTCATTTTCTACAATAGAGGTTTCATTAATTCACCTTGAGGGCAGAAGATGCCAGCAGGTAGAGCTAACTGGTTGGTGAGAAATGGCCTCTGAAGATGGGAATTCAAGCATTACAAATTCTAGGAGATGAAGATGAAATTGGGAGCTTCTGCTATTAATGTTCCCTCTTAAATTTATTAGGAGGAAATTAGCTCAGGCACTGGACTTATTACCTACCCAGTGCTGTTTCTGACAAGTGTAGGAAATAATTTTGGTAGAAGAAGAGTTATATTAACACAAGATTTGTGTTCAAAACCCTGACATAGAGCCATAACTGATAGAGAAAAAATTAATACCTTAGTTGTGTGGCGGTGCTTTTGTGGGAAGTTTATATTCAATCCTGAGTCAAGGGGAGAAACCTGAAGGAAGATAAACTCAGTAGTCGGTCATCTTGATCTTTGAAAATTAGGCATGATACAGAAAATGTTTGTAGAGAGGCAAGCCATCTCTGCCTGTTAGAGTGGAGACGTCTTTTTGTGTCCTGTTCCAAAGAGAGGCTGACCAAATGCCATCTCCATTTCCCGTATGTTCAATAAGATTTAGAAACAGAACTCAAAGCTCCCCATATCTGAACATGGATATAATCCAATTGGAATATTGAGGAGGTACCAGTGTTCCTATGAATCCTTTTATTTCATTTCTGATGGTTTTATCAGGGATGTATTAGTAAATTCAGGGCATCTGATTGGGGCACCAATAAAAGAAAGAGGGCTGTCTGGGTTTATCCACAGAAATGCTTTCAAAGTTGAATGTGGGACCCTATGGGGGTGAGCAAGCCACTGGACCATGGGAAGAAAATGTAAGAGCTTCTCTTTGTATTAGATTGTAGTTAGAAAGGAAGCAGCCATCCCTAATGGTTGATAGCAGGTCTCTAATTGAACCCTTGATCTGTCTGCATGTCACTGTTGATAGACCAGTATCCTGAGAGGAGAAGCAGCCAAATGGCATTGGTAGTGGCACCTCACTCAATTATTTTCTTGATTGCCATACTTGGCAGCTTAAATGGGCCAAAATAAGTAAATTTAAAGATGGTAGCACCTCATTTTACTTAGCTACCTTTTAGAAAATAGGAAAGTGCCTGCAGAAACACACACACAGGGATGCCAGTTGTCGCTGCTTCCTCATTCGCCCAGAGCGCACCGCAGCGGGTCCCGTCACTTAGCAGACATCAATGGGCAGACGGGTAACCCAAGGGGAATCTGAGGACCCCTGACAGCCACACCCCAGAAGGACTCAGATGATCCACTCCCACTTCTGGCCAACTGGAATCAACCACAGGGATGAACATACCTTTTCCTGTGACACAACCCAAAAAAATGGACACAATTTAGGAAACGGTGATTTTTCAAGACACTAGAAGTCAAGCAATGAGGGATAGTGATCCTGGTTGGCAGGAAATAAGTGAGGTGAGATGTACAATCACCACCACCCCAGGGATCTGCAGAGAGCCTCCCTCAAATATTCAGCTATGAACTGATCAACTCCTGTGTCAGAAAACGACCGAGGCCAGGCGAGAACCACCCAGCAGGGTTAGCAAGCAGCGCCCGGTGTTCACACCCAGCCAGGATGGCGCCTGGAAAAACTCCTCAGCCGAGGACACTGGGCAGGTTCTCAGGAGGGTCTCACTTCCACAGAGGGCAACAACTATCCCTGAACTGAGCATAGCTTCAGTCCTGCCTTATATACGAGTCTTCAAAGCAAAACTCCAAAGGACCAAACTGTTTGCAAGTGGCTGAATTATGCCTCAGAACAGGGTTCAAGAAAATTTATAGGAATGCAAAAAATATCCAGGAAACAAGGTAGAATTCAAAATGCCTGTCATCCAGTAATTATCAGGCATGCAATGAATCAGGAAAATGCCTCCTACTGAAAAGTAAGAGGAAAAGATAAATCTACAATTATGCTCAAATGTTGCAGTCTCTCTCAATCATCTATAGATAAAGGTGACAGAAAATCAGTAAAGATGTAAAAGATTTCAGCACTATAAACAACTTGACCTCACTGACAATTACAGAGTGTCACCCAATAAACAGCAGAATATTTTTCAAAGTACCTGCAAAATTTTTACCAAGATAGCTTATATATATGCATTGCCAAAGAACAAGTCTTGATACATTTAAAGAAATCAAATTCCTACAGAGTATGTTCTCTGACCATAACAAATTAAATTAGAAATCAAAAAGCAGATAGATCTGTGGGAAATCCCTGGATATTTGGAAAGTGACTAACACCCAAGTATCAAACAAAAAATCAAAATGAAAACTTGAAGAACATTTTGAACTGGATTACAATGAAAACACTATATAATACACTGTTGCTAAAGCAGTGGTTGGAGGAGGACATATTCAGCTCCATAGGTCAATATTAGAAGAAAAGAAAATTCTCAAAGAAATGACTTAAGTTTCCATCTTGAGAAACTACAAAAAGAAGAGTCAATGAAATTCAATGTAAGTAACTGCTGGTGGGAAAGTAAATTGGCATAGCCACAATGGAAAACAGTATGGAGGTTCCTCCAAAAATTAAGAATAGAATTACCATGTGACCCAGCAATCTTTCTTCTGGATATCTACCCCCAAAATCTGAAAACACCTATTTATAAAGATACATAAATGTACCCCTATGTTCATTGCAGCATTCTTCACAGTCTCTAAGACATGGTAACAACTGAAGTGTCCTTCAATAGATGACTAAATAAAAAAGATGTGGTACACATACACAATGGAATAGTACTCAGCCATAAGAAAAAATGAAATATTGCAACAATATGGATGGATCTTGAGATTATCATGCTAAGTGAAATTAAGTCAGACAGAAAGATCAAGAACTATATGCCTCCACTTATATGTTGGAATATAAAACTGAAAGCAACAAAGGAACATGACAAACAAACAAAGAAACAAAAACTCTTAGACACAGACAACAGTTTGATGGTTATCAGATGGTAAGAGGAGAGAAGGGTGGTAGATGAGGGAAGAGGAGTCAAATACATGGTGATGGAAGGAGAACTGATTCTGGGTGGTGAACACACAATGCAACACATAGATGATGGATTATAGAAATGTACACCTGAAACCTACATAATTTTATTAACCATTGTCACCCCAATTAATTGAATAATAAAAAAAGAACAGAAATAATAAAGATCAGAACAAAAATCAGGAAACTATAAAACTAAAAAAAAAAAAAAAAAAAAAAAAAAAAAAAAAAAAAGGAATATTAATGAAAGCAATAGCTAATTCTTTAAGATATCAGTAAAACTGATAAACCTATAGCCACACTGATTAAAGAATAACAAAAGATAAATGTTAGCAATACTGGGAATAAAAAGGTAGCACCACTACTGGTTTTACTGATACTAAAAGGATTATAAGAGAATACAATGATTGACTTTATAACAATAAAGTTTAAAAATTAGATAAAATGGACAAATTTCTGGAAAAACACAAACTAAAGCTCACTCAAGAAGAAAGCATCTGAATAGCTCTATATTCATTCAATTTTTTAAATTTGATTAATAAACTTTCCCATACACAAAAAAAATCTAGGCCTGAATGGTTTCACTGGTGAATTCCAAGTATGTAAGGAAGAAATAGTACCAATTCTACATACACTCTTTCAGATATTGAAAATGAGAGGATAGTTCTCAACTCATTTTGTGAGGTCAGCACCACCCTTACCCCAAAACAAAACAAAGGCATTCCAAAAAAAAAAAAAATAGACCAATACCCCTCATGAATACAGATGCAAATATTCTAGACAAAATTTTAGCAAATAGAATCCAATATATTAAAAATGCATCACAGTTAGGGTGGATTTATCTTAAGAATGCAAGCTTGGATTGACAATCAAATATCAGTCAATAGAATTCCCCTTATTAACAAACTGAAAAAGGAGAGTCATATGATCATTTAAATAGACACAGCAAAATATTCAAATCCAGCAATCTTCCTGAAAGAAACTTAACACACTAGAAATCAAAGTAAACTTCCTCCAACTGATAAAGGTAACTTATGAAAAACAATACCTGACATCATATATAAAGAAAAAGACTAACTGCTTCCCCTCAAAGATCAGGAACGAGACAATGATATTTGCTCTTAAAATGTCCATTCAACATTATACTGGAGGTTAGAACCAATACAATCAAGTGAAAAAAGACATCCATCTTGGGAAAGGACAAGTAGAACTGTTTTTATTCACAGATGGCATGGTCCTCTATGTAGGAGATCTAAAAAAAAATTCTATCCAAAAAAACTTACTGGAACCAAAATGTATTTTAACAAGTTCACAGAGTACAAATCAATCTACTAAAATCAATTGCGTTCCTACATATTTGCAACAAATAGTCAAACATTTAGATTAAAACAACAATACCATTGGCAATAACATCTAGGTGGTGAGCACATAATCCAACACATAGACAGTATAATGTAGAATTGAGCACCTAGAAACTATGTAATTGTTACCAACCAATGTCACCTCAACAAATTTAACAATAAAAAAATTAAATAATTATGGATAAATCTGCCCAAAGATGTGAAAGGCTACTAAACTGAAAATGGCAACACATTGCTAAGAGAAACATAAAAATAAATAAATAAATGGAGAGCTATATCATATATAAGGATCAGAAAATTCAATATTGTTAAGATGTTAATATGCATGAAATTGAATCCAAGCATACCAGTCAAAATCCCAATGGATTTTTTTTTTCTATTGACAAATTGATTCTAAAACTCATGAACATGCAAAGGACTAGGAGTAAAGAAAATAACTTTAAAAAACAGCAGAGTTGAGGATTAGTATTACCTGATTTCATGACTTATTATGAAGCAATAGTAACCAAGAAAGTATAGCATTGGTGTAAATGTAGACAAATGGAACAGTGGAAGAAAATAAAAGCAAAAACACACAAATATATATGTATGTACAATCTATTTGGTAATGGTACAAAAGGAAATCAATGGATAAAGAATTGTTTTTTAATAAAACATTTATTTGGATATTAATACATAAAGAAATTAATTCCACCTATACCTTGCGCCACTCATAGATATGAACTCAAAATGGACCATAGACCTGAGTATAAAAACTTAAAACTGAAAATCCTCTGGAAGAAAATATAGGAGTAAATTTGTGTGACCTAAAGTTAAGCAAGGATGTCTTTAATACAACATTTTTTCTATGGAGGAAACAATTGATAAATAGGACTTCATAAAAATTCAAAATGGCTGCCCTTGGAAACACTTAAGACAACAAAGAGAAGAAGCCACAGCCTGGGAGAGTATACTTTCAAATCACATACCTGAAAAAGTACTCACAGCCAGGATTTACAAAGAGCATTCAAAACTAATGATGTGTCTCAGTCTGCTCCGGCCGCTGTAACAAAATGCCGTAGACTGGGTGGCCTTAAGCAGTAGAAATGTATTGCTCACAGTCTGGAGGCTGGAACTCCAAGGTCATATCGTGACGGCCATGGGGGGAGGGCCCCCTTCCCGGCATGGACTTCTGCCTAAGTCCTCACAGGGAAGGAGGGACAGGGAGCTCTGGGGACTGCTTCTTGCAGGGCCTCCCACCATGAGTTAAGCCTCCCCAGGGTCCCAGCTACTAAAACCTCCCACTAAGAGTTAGGATGTCAACCCATACATTTTGAGGATACACAAACATTCAGATCCTAACGATAAGCATTCAAGCAAACCACTTGAAAAGTTAGCAAGAGATTTGAGCACCCAGCTGATCAGATACTTCCCCAAATTAGAGGTACCGAGGTGCTCAGCACCACTGTTTCTTATTCATCGGATGATTGAAACCACCAGGCGACAGCACTACCACACCTGACAGTTTAAAAGCTGACCGTACCAGGTGTCAGAGAGTGTGTTGGAACCGGAACCTCAAAACCACCGTGGAAAGCGCTTGGGAAGTTTCTTAACTAGTTAGCCCTACAACTCCTATGGGACTCAGCCATTGCACCCCTGAACAACTCCTCTGAAGAGGTAAAAGCGGACGTGAACACAAAAAGCTAACAAGGCGAATACTTGCTCTCAGGGGGAGATCCTTTGTCACGTAAGTTATCTGCTAAAATAGCACACGAGGGCTGCTTTGTCTATGCCTGAGCCTGTTAGCAGGGCTCCCTCCTGTCCCCCAAGACCACACACAATATCACCTTCCTGTCGAAACTCTCCCAGGAACAGGTACCCAGCAGTCACCCCCCTTACATGTCACACGTCGTTCAAGTGTGTACAGTTTTCAACACAGATGCAGTTCCCTGCCCTTATGGAATGCACCTTCTACCGAGGGAGGAAGACAGACGATAATTCAAAAAATATTTACGGAATGAAAAAAATAACCTAGTTACACACGCAACTGCCACGTTGGTCAAACCATTTGAGTGGATTAAGAAGTCTATTTTAAGATTTATATCCACGATTGTGAATTAATGCCCTTGCTCAAAATCTATGCCTTGCCTTCAGGTACTGACTCATGATGCCATTATACTGTATTATAAAATCACAAGCGCATAAATATACATACACAGGGCATATGCTCCAAACTGTCTGCGTGCTGGTGATGCATGATCGAGGGCATTCGTAGACCAGCAGTCTAGGTTGAGGCCAAGTGGGGGTCTCAGGGGGTTGGCAGTGGGCCTCTGTCCCATTTTAAGAAGGTAGAGACCCACCTCCTAAACGATGGTTCAGAATATGCCTTAAAGGACGACTGAGCTGATTTATTTAACAGGTTTGTTTCTGTCGAAGTAATTTATTATTTTTTTTACATTCTTCCCTATGAGACGGGAGAGGAAGAGGAAGAAGGAGAGGCGATATTGATTTTTTAAAAGCATCATTTAGTGTCCCGAGCGGTTGTCTGTCTCCCGGTAAGGGCTTTGCTGTTTCCAGCCACTGCTGAGCCTCAGCAGCAAAAATAGCCGTGAACACGGAGTCTGGCTGAGTGCCCTGGTGTGTTTTTGTGTTGTTGTTTTTTTAGTTTCATACATCACTTACAGCCTGCTGCAGTGACCACACAATGCAGCACATAACCTCCAGAGAGAGGCAAGAGGACAGACGCATGGCTAGATGTGGGCGTGGCTACCCCGTGACTGCAAAGAATCCGGTGCTGCCTGCTCGTCATACATTTTCTACTCATAGGGGGCAAAAATATGCTTAAATCAAGAATGTAGTTTTTATTCCGGGGTTTGTCAATTTTAATATCTCAATAAGTTATCGACTGCGGGAGCACGTTTGAAACCCTTGTGTTTATATTTAGACAATAAAAATAGTTTTCTTTTGATGTTGGTGACTTGGCAGACACAAGCCCAAGGGACCCTGCTTCCTCCCTTCAGAGAAATTAGTTTTGGTAAAAATACACACACACACACTCACAGAGGCAGGTTGACAGGACACTAAGATTCTTTTCGAATTTTAGTTTAGAGAAAAATTGAGGTGATGCTCAGATTAAGCAATGCCCTCCGCTATTTTCTTCTAAATCAATGGTTCTTTGTTCCTTTGGGCTCACAAGTCCCCTCTGAGAGTGTGAGAACATTATGGGGACAGCGTAGGGAACAAAAAATGTTTTCATACAATTTCCAGGGACATATGGGCTCTCCGGAAGGAATCCCGGCTCCAGATCTGAGGTTCAGGGTGCACACACGATGCCTGTATTTATAAATCAGGAGCAGACACTGGAGTGGAAAGCGACCTGCACCCCTGGAACAAAAAGCACAGCTGCCGGGTTCACCTGGAAGCTCCCCCAGGCCAAAGGGCTTGTCTCTGATCCCAGTTGTTTGCACTTGGCCGGCAGCTATAGCACCTCTTTCCCCAAATGGAAGCCCTGAGCCACACTCTGAAGAAGCCCCTTCCCTGTAGGGGCAGCTCTCACCTGGAGCCCCACGGGAGGAAGTTGGGGGTGATCACCCTCCTCGCTGCCCACCCCCCTCCCCATCACTGCGGTCACCCAGCTCATCCCGCTTGTCGCTGTTCTGAGGAGGGCCTGGCCTTTTGGGCACAAGAAGCTCTTTACCACTCATCAGATCATTGGCAGCCTCACTGTCCCTGCAAAGTCTGACAAGGAGAGCTCAGGGGGGTCTTAGCCCCGACAGCCCGTCACTGCGGGATCCTGGGAGGCAAAGCATAAGACCAGGGGCCCACGCATCTCTCCTGCTCCCCAGCTCACCCTGCTCTCGCTGCGTACACACGAGCTGCTGGCCAGACACGGGCTAAGCGTGCAAGGACATGAGGACGTGCTAAAGCCGACCCGGGAGCTTCGAAGCATCAGGCGGATCCCGAAGCCCCGTGGGATGTCGCGGGGCCGCTGCACACCTGCGCGGGCGGGTCTGGGGTCCAGGCCACACATCCTGTGTGCACCAGCACACACGCCCGTCTCTGGGGAGCCAGAAGGCCGGCTCTGCCGCCTAGCAGCTCACTCTCTTCACCCCGTCACTTTTGGGGGCCCACAGACCCCCACTCTTGGTCTTGCATTCTGCTTGCCTTCCCTTCCCAGGGGCTGGTGAGCACTTGCAGTTCTTCACTCAGTTCTGGTGAGCCGCGCTTCTCTGTGACGTCTTTCCAACACCCCCCCGTAAGGACTCGTCACCTGCCCACGGTGTTTCCAGCATCCTCTAGTTGTGCTTCTGTGTCTCCATCTGACATCTTTTCAAGAGGACGCACGAGGTTTGGGCCTCCGACCGTAACAGAGGCGAAGACAACAGGACCCTGTGTCACTACTCAATTAAACACGCAACCTAGGGAGCAGGAGCGAAAGCACAGGAAGGGACTTCCAGCCACCATTGTCACGCAGTACAACCGTGTACTGGAAGCCGTCCCGGGCACGTGGGCGCCTCTTTCCGGAGGCTACCCCTCGCGGCTTCTCCAAGCCTTTCTGGGAAGGAAAGAACACAGCCTTCTCTTCCCTCGCTCCCTGGTGGAAAGTTTTCCCAACGTGGGCTTCCGGATTGGCCCTCCGCACATCTTGGGAACCACTGAGCAGGAGGCAGACACGGTGTGGAGCCCACACGCGAAGCCTGGGGCTATTGGCTGTGTCCGTAAGAAGGTGGTCGCAGCGGCATGAAGAAACGGTGTGGGGGTGAGGGCTGCGGCCGCACCACCAGGCCCAAGGCCCCCCGACAGTTCGTGGATGGTCTAGCGTTCAATATTTATAGGTGCACGAGTTCTCTCTCTGACATCCCCTGAGTGGGTGTGCCATTAATGGAACCAATGTGTTATAGATGGGAAATACCGGTACTGGAATCTTCGAGTCGGAAGGGAACTTAGAGTTTGATCTACAACCTGACTCAGGAGGCTGGTCTACCGCAGGACTTGGGGGTGCGCCCTCCATTCTCTGCACCTGTCAGAGGCATGCCTGGGCCACAGGGCATCTGCTGGGACACGGTGCACCTGCTACTCTCTGCCCGAGCGGGCCACGTGCTGGTCTTGTAGGACATTGAGTGCACACAGCGTCTTGTGCTGGGGGAGGAATAGAACTTTCAGGGAAACGTCCCAGGTTATTCTTGTTTCCATACGGCGATTTTAGAAGTAAATAAGATAGAATTGCTAAGGCATTCAGCACAGTGCCCAGCGTAGAATTCTTTCTCACTATCTCCCATAAGTATTACCAACATTGTAGCACAGCTACAGAGTCTATCCCAACACTGGCTGGTGGCCTGGAGACGTCAGTAACTTCATTTCCATTTCTCAGATAAAGAGACTGAGGTTCTGAGAGGCTCTGGGGTTGCCCCAACCTCCCAGCTAAACCACAACCCCCCCGGAGCATTTCAGATGATGATTGACAGTCAGTGTACTCAATAAACAGCTATTGAACTGAGGTCATCATTTAGCCACTCAGTCAGGAAATGGCCAAACAGAAGAAACCTTGACCTTCTGACTCCAAGTTGAGTTCTTGCCCATTGCTCCCTGTCACCTTCCTTCCTTCATGTTTATCTTTTTCTTTTTTTAAGATTCATTTTATTTGACAGAGGGAGACAGAGACAGAGAGAAGGGGGAGGGCCCAGAGCCATCTCCACAGTTGAAAGTCATTGCTTTTCTACATAGCTGCATTTCACACAGGTGGGTGCGGGGCTGCACAGGGCAGGGAACCGGCCAGGGGCCTCCCACATGGGAAGCTCGCCCCTGTGAGAACCAAACTAGGGGTGCACCCCAGTTCAGCATATGAGCCTGCACATACCGGGGCCGGGATTCGATCCTCGGACCCCAGGGCTGCAAGACGAGTGTTCAACCTGATGAGCCATCCCAGCCTCCCCTCTTCACGTCTGTCTTGATTCTTCCTGTGACCTCAGATTGACCCCTGAAGCCCAGCTCAGGTGTACTCTTCACCACCAAGATGTAGAGACATGGGGGTATAATGCTTCATACATGAAAATGCGGTGTGTTCTTGCAGGAAAGTCCCTGACATTCTATGATACGCCATTGAGGTTTGTCAACCTCACTGAGCTCACCGGTCGCCTCCAGGTTCTGTCCTCATATCTGCGGCCCGGGTGCTCCGGGCCCCTTCCCTTGACTTCTAAGTAGCCAAAACTCAGAGCGCCAGCTGCTCTGTCCTGCAGCCCACTGAGCTGTGGGTGATTTCTCCTCTTTTATAGCATTTGCTTTCCCATGGCCCCGTGGACAGCTGTCTCCTGCTTTTTATGTCTCTTGAGCGCACCCTTAGATTTGAACTTTTCTCGGGCCTTAACCGGCAGCATCTGAGTCACAGCTTGTCAGTCTGCAGGTGCTGCTCAGCATCTCCTGACGCTTGGTTTCCTATTTATTTCATGAGGCGCTCCTGGCTCATTCCGTCCTGTGAAAGTCACGACTCAGTGAGCTGCCTTCGCCTTGAAAAATCCCCCCCAACCATTTGTCTCTCTTAAAAGGGCAAATGGAAAAAGCAAGATGATGATTTCCAGCTGTAGAAAGATTCCTCAGGAATCCATCCGAACGTCTAGAAGCTTCTTTCCCGTGAAATGGAGAGTTATGACTCAGTAGGAGGCAAGCGTGCCCTTGTACAGCTGGGTGCTCACCTTCTGACTATGTCAAACGTGCTTCATCTACGTCAGTGGGACATCACACATGGACTTCCCAGTGATACACTTGCTCTTATGATTCTATCTGTCTTTTACTGACATTTATCTTGTCAAATGGTATGCCTAAAATCAATCACTCTGACACATCTAAATCTCAACTCCATTGAGGTACAGAGTAGGGCAGAGATTGGCCTCGATAGTATGTCAAAAACATCAGCTTTAAAGCGCACTTGCATCCAATAACCAGCCAATAGAAACAGGACACGCTGCTTAAAGCCAGAAGGCAGAAGAATTTCAGAATATCAGTGAAACAATATAATCGTGATAAACAGTTCACGTTGAGACCAATAGGTACGGTAAGTTAGACATTTGAGAGATCATCCTTCGGGTAGATTGCACACCTGTGTGTGGGTGTGAGTGAGCGTACTTAGCTGTAGTCAGCGAGCTCTCCTTAGAGAAATTCATGGAGAGTTTGAACAATTGGATGTCTTTTTTTTTAAATGTAAATTACATTGGTTGGTATTTGAACAGAGAGCTCTGCTTTGTTCTCTTAATTAGCACATATCAATTGTTGACAAGCAATTGGATAATTTAAATATGCTTTGAGGAAATCTGAAGAAAAAAAATGCTACTTTAGGCTTGCAAATTTACAAGCATACTTGTTTTGTTATCAATGTACTTCCTTCCTGGAAGTGCCTGGATTAATCCTGTTGAATAATAAAAAATAATAAATCAGTATCCATGGCCAAGATGTTACTGCATTCCTGAGGAAGTTAAAGTGTCATAATCATATCAATGACTTTTCCTTTTCTCAATAGAAGTAAAGTGTGTTCGTGTGCACAATTGTGTCAGAGCCTAGACCTGTCGGTGGCATCCTAGCAATTCAATATACATACAAAAGCAATGAAGAGAAAGTGACAACTACCTACACACTCTCCCTGCCAATTCTTATATTCATAATCTCTCTCCTACTGCATATTGTGTTCTAACTTTCTAGTCCATGTCAAGAATTTCCTTTTTAATAAATACTAATCAGCACCTACAATTATTCCTCCTAGGAATACAAGTACCGGTATTTAATAATCTTTTGAAACTGGGAAAGTTGTGCTGAATACATTTTTTTATCCATGCCTCCAAAAGCAAGGTTAGCATGACATTGTTTTGGGAAGGTATTTGTGGTTCAGAAAAAGTAAGTTCCGCGTCATGACGGGAGTTGCTAAGGGAACGATGTGGGTATAAGGAACCCAGGTGTAGCCTAAGTGTCAGGTGATAACTTGTGTGCATTAGAAATGAACACCCCCCTTCCCACAGATGGTAAAAAGAGCTGTGAGGGATGAGAAGTGGTGTGAAAAGAGACGGGCACTGGTTTTGCGTTCCTGAACCCTCTCTCCAATCATAGAACACAGATATCAGCTTCCAGAAACTTGTGTTTGGAGGTTTTTTCATTTTACTAAATAGACACACCCCTAAAACTGCATAAAACCATCTGGATGCGTGAATTTGATGCAATGGGTGAGAAGGAGGGCTTGGTGTTGAAAACAAACTTGCAGGTAATTTTTTAATACTGAGCGTAATCCAAGCAGTTAATGTTTAACGGTTTAGATTTTCAGACAATGGGTTCTCTCCCAGCAAGGCTGTCACCTTTTGGCTCTGCTGGGTCCGCTATTGAGTCCTTCATGCTTGCACAGGACATAGCCACCAGGTACCCAACACTGGTCCTTGCCAGGCATCCATGAGTGAGCACTGTGTGGCTGCCACATCCCCTGAGCACCATATTTGTGGTCTTTACAGAATAAAAACTTCAGCTGCAGATGACTGTCTACTTGGTTCTCTGTAATGACTTGAAGGCTCCCCAAAGCTTTGTTTAATCCTTCCGACTATCGGTGAGCAGTTGTTCTATACCCTATTTACAGCCGAAAAGAATTAAACTCAGAAAGTGTAAGCAATCTGCCTGAAGTGCCACAGCTAATTCATGGCAGGTGCAAAGGGAGAGGCGCTGGTGGGAGATGAGGGCAGGAAGGTGTCCATAAAGACCCCTGCAGGGCTTTGTGGGCCGTGCGAGAATCTGGATTTGTGATTGTTTTCACCCTTGACAACCTTACTGCATTGCATTGCATTGGTATTTTCTTCAGCCAATACTTGCTTAGGTTAACCAACATCTCTAGCCAGTATCACTGCTCACTGTTGCTCCTAGCACGCAAGTCCCTCATTCTGAATTCAATTTCCTTGTCGCTGATTTCCTTCGATCATTAAAACTGCTCAGTGAGAGTCTATGAGCGATCATTTCTCTGGGTCTTGACTTTTCTAGTTCTTAATTTGCTAGTTCTGTGCCTTTGGCAGTTGAAGAATACTGTGTTCCTACTGATGAAGAGCCTAATGTCAGTTAAATTGTCATTTCTTTATAAGCAATCTCTTTCTCTCTGTTTGTCTGTAAGGTTTTTCTCCTGGTATTGAGGTTAAGAAATCGCAGAGTGATACATTTCTGTGTGTTTCATTCATTTCTTCTACTTGGGACTTAATTTGGATCCTTAACCTAATTTTTCTCCAGGTCTCAAAAATTCTTAACCGCGACTTCTTGGCAAATTGACTATGATCCAAGATTCTACTAGACATCTGTTAAATCTATTTCTCCCATTAAGTTAATTTGAGTTGTTTTCATAAATAGTCACCACTCCCTCTTCTATGTCTAGTTCTGAGCAATTTCTGCATGTCTACCTTCCAGTTAATTCCTGTTTCTTCAAACATATCTAACACGCTATTTACGTTCTTTGCTTTTGTGATAATCATACTTTCTTTTAAATTTCTTGAAGTGTTCTTAAATTATTTTTGATATCCTCTTTTTTTTCTGAGTGGCTTCCTTTACATGATGAATTCCATTCTTTCTATTTAAAAAAATTTCATCAATAATTGTAAACATTTTATATTTTACAATCTCTGTCTTAGTGTAATGTTCTTGGGTTTCAACTCCACTCTATTTTATCGACCAGGTCTGTCTCATGGAGAATTGACTTCTTATACAGATTCTCTTATTTTCTTTGTAAGTTCACTTTTAGTGCAAATTTTCTTCCAAATTTTACTCAGGCACTTATTAACTTATAAATCTTATTCACATCTTACCAGATTACCCTAAATGTTGACTCTCTGAAAGCATTGGATCAGTGTCTAGATTGTACCTCCCTCTCCACCCTGACAAGGCAGGAACCTTTTCATATTCAGATTTCCTCTTTGCTTCCCGTCATCTCTCCCATTGTCATCTCATGTGAGTTTACATCCACACATTATTTGGAATCAACCACAAATTTAACTGGGTGATGTTGTGTTGAACATCACTTATTTGTGTCCCACTTCATTTCTTTTTGCGTTTGTTGTGTCTTTTGATACAGTAAATTTGGAGTAAGGCTTCCAGGGAAGGTGTGTGACCTGTGAAGCTGTCGTAGGTTCGTCTTACACTAACAGTATTTAACTCTCACATTTGAATGTCACTTGAGCAGGAGGTGCTACTTCGAGGTAATAGCGCGTAAATCTCGAGGCACTCCTACTGTTCATTACACCTCCTGCTCTGCATAGCCTCCCCGTTCCCTCATTCACTCCATTTTCCATTTCAGTTACTTGGTAATTGTCATCCTGCCTGCTATTTGGTTGTCTCTCGGGAACTCCTTGCATGTTGAGTTCTTTTTGTACCTTTGATTAGTGTTCGTGTTTTTATCTCCTCCGTTCTCCCCAGCAGCTCTGCTCTCTGAAGCTCTCGGCATCTTACCTGACTCGATCCTGTCTTCTGACTCTTATCAGAGTGGGTTCTCTTCTTACTATGTAGGGTGTGGCTCCATCTGACGTGGCTGTGGGTTGCCACACTGGTATTCTGGTGGCATGCCACTTTTATGCAAGTGACTCTCCTTTCTGATATAGGTCATACAAATTTTAACCAGTAGGCAGGCCCACATTGTATATTCTTTGGAGGCACTTTTATTGCCCTCAAGGCTCAGGTCAAGACAAGCACGCTTGCTCGTTTGCTGTCTGCACTGATCAGCAGAGTTTTCCTGCCGGAATACATAGTTCTGTGAGGGTCGTGACTTTATCCACAGACCTGGGGCAGCCTCGTGGCCTTCCCCCCAGGGACTCGCCTCTCCCTCTGACAGCCTGGTCCCCATCACCAATCCCTGCCAGGAAGCTACAGCAGCAGCTGCTCGTTGAGCCTTTCTGTTGAACACCCTCCCAAACCTTGACATTGCTGGAATTTTCTCTTCCTTTCCTGATATCTATATATTCCAAAGTATATCCACTACGGTAGACCCAGCATCTCTACCTGCTTCTTAGTTGGTCAGCAAGACAGTGTAGCAGAGCAGCTATAAGCAGATAGAGACAACAAGAGCCTTCCCTCTGCTCCCCGGGTTTACGAATGCTAACATTTTTATTTTCTGAAGAAGTGAGACAATTATGTTGCATACTAGCCCTGCAGCTGGCTACAAACACTTGAAGCAGAGTCAAAATAAACCCTCCTTTCATTTTTTTTTTTGTGACTTCCCTGGTGTGCTCCTCATTGTCTGTACTCTTCCAGCTCAAACTCATCCTCACACATGTGCATGTGTGTGAGCACACGCACACACACACACACTCCCTGCCTGCCCCTCCCTCCCCCTCATCCAACATGTTCCGGTGCCTACCTGGGCCAGGCTCACGTGGGTGGTTGTCGATGGACTGGTTTCTGTTTGAGCTCCACTCAGGAGAGAGACCAGAGGTTAGCGCTCGCAGCGTGGATCCCAGGTAGCCAGCCTGTCCCTCTGTCCTGGCCCCCGAATCTGCATTTTGTCCTGGAGACAAGCGCACCACGGACCCCCGCAGCCCTGCATTGCGACAGCAGGTCACCACCTGCAAGAATCAGAGACTGGACGTGAGTGTCCGCGCTGCGTCCTCATTTTGTTCACCGTTCGATGCACAAGTGCAGCTGAATCAAGTGTCTCTGACCCTCTCGCCACATCAGCTCACTCAGGACAGCAGCACAGAAGCTGACGAGACAGGCTCGGGTCCCTCACACCCGGGTGACTGAGGAGGTGAGCTCACCTCTCCAGAGCCCCCATTAACCATGGAGAACAGCGCTCAGTTCTCCAGCCAGAAGCGACAAGACAGCCAGCGAGAAGCCCCAACAGATCAAATGCCTGCAGCTGCGGGCCCTGCGCTCACGTAACAGTGAAGCAGCCCCATCACACTCGTCACCACGCCGCTGTCACAGACCACGTTGTAGCATTTTTTAAATAAGGAAAGTGAAGTGCCATGCACAACACCTCGTCCAGTAAGGGGCCAATGAACCCTTAAAAGGAGCATGTGCATTTGTGCGTGCATGTGTGCGCACGCATTTGTGCATGTGTGTGAGTGCATTTTTGCACAGAAATGCATGCACGTGCATGTGAGCATGCACGTGCATTTGTGCATATCTGTGCATGCATGTGTGTGCATTTGTGGTGTGTGCACATGTGCGATGCCTATACATGTGCGTGCATGTATGTGGTATCTGTGCATTGTGTGCACACGTGCTTGTTTGCATGTGTGTGTGCATAATTGTGCATGTGTGTGCGCGTATGTGTGTGATATGGGCAGCTCAGTGCCCCTTACTGCTGATGGGCTCTGGGAGCTATGGTGCTGGTATGTGTGCAGTTCTCAGCGGCCCACACGTGACATGGCACCTGCACTGGCTCCTCCATCCCTGCCTCACAGTCCTTTGTCCTTCTGCATCCTCTTTCTCGGCATCCTGGGGAGCCTTGGATGGTGCATCCCAGACACAAGCTGGGGCGGGCAACGTGGGGGGTGGTGTCAGTACTTCCTGCACATTTGCGTTGAGGCTTACCTCCCAGAGTCCTTAACAAGACTGTTCTACCACAAAATTCTTCTGAGTTGCTAAAATGTCTCGCACTTTGTAATTTTCCGCCACATTTCCTAAAGCTCGCAGCTCGAGGCCCTTGTAAACCGTACCTTCACTTAATTCACTTAGCAGGGAGGGCCTGACAGCTCTGCCCCTAAGGCTTCCAGGTGGGAAACCAGAGGCGAGAACAGCGAGTCTCTCCTCCGCTTGGGCCACAGCCTCTGGAACCTGTTAGTCTTAAAGACAGGCCTCGCTCCGAATTGTCGAGCTTATGGTCAATTGTGTCCTTTGTTGTTTTTCTTCTTCTCTCTTCCAGGTTACTGTCAAGCCAGCTCTTTCCAAACTCAGCTTGCACAGCTTTGGTTGGTTTGTTTGCACCGGTTAAGTTGCCTTAGCTGGCATTCTGAGTGTCTACTGTTATGGCAACGCGCTCTTCTGTGGCCAGGTGTCTGGGAAAGAAAGAACAGGCAGGCTCCTTGGCTGCTTTCCCCAGGTGATTACCACAGGGCTGCTGCCCTGGCTCCCCACCCCCACCCCAATGCAGAGGAAAAGCCCTCCCTACGCTGCTGGAGGATCCTGTGTTATGCTCACAGTCACCGTCAAAACGTTAAGATCCCCTCAAAGCTGAAGAAGTCGAGCTGCATGTACTTTTATCTCTTATGGGCTCTTCAAGTACATCCAGGCGCCGTTGTTTAATACCCGTATATCACTCTGAGGCATTTCTCTGCAGAACTTGCAAATGATGCAATCCCAGCATCCTTGGCTTGTGTTGGAACAAAACCATTGTGGCTGAATCTGACTGGCACACATACATGCAAGACCTACGCGTGTACATGTGTGTGTACATGTGTGTACACACATGACACGTGTATGTGTAGGGCATGCACATTGAATGTGCAGTGTGCGCTGTGTAAGGCGTGCACATGTGCATAAGAAGTGTACATGCATGTAAGACGTGTGTGTTGCATATAGTGAGAGTACACCCAGAGGGCGTGAGCCTCTGGCTGCCGCTCTCTTGCGTGTGCATTACCTGAGGCAGGCTCATCACGCCTGCTGCACATGCAGCCCTATGACCTCTGAGAAGCCACCCCCCCTCCACTGGGGTCAGCTGCTAACTGACTGTGAGCTCCATCAGATCCACCAGGAAAGCTCTGGAACCTCAGAAGGGGCATCCGGGCATCATGGGAACCCAATGTGCTTTATGGCTGCTCTGGGAAGTGGTCACGTGCCTCCCACGTAGCCAGGAACCTGCCGAACAGCCGCCCGTCACCCAGTGGGACGCGGGATGCACACTATGCAACCACCTCAGAGGATGGCAGCTCACCTGCCTGAGCCCAGGGGTAGGACTGCGTGTCCTGCCCATTGGGTAGCTTTTGTCCAATTTTGCAAACAGGGCATTTATTCCACCAAAGCACTGTACTCATCCAGTGTTATCAGGAAATGAACCGTTTCAGGAGAATCAATGCTTCGGTCCACCGAAGCAGACCCCTTCCTGAACTCACGTCTCTTTTCATTTATTACTGGGTGTGTCTCTCCAAACATGGGGTGTGTCTTCTGAGGCTGAAGCTGTTGCGCTGGCTTTATTCTCCCGCGGATGCAGCACCATGTCGGCTCGCTGGGCTCGGTGGCATCCGCTCCTCCAAATGTTAGGTTGTCAGTTATTACCTCCCCCCTGTCACCGTCTAATGACCCGCCAACCCCTGCGGCTTCATGCCTCCTGTCTGCTCTGAGCCAGGACACAGAGCATGCTATGTGTTCGAAAGCACATAAGGAAAATTGGAGCTGAGCTCTGGCTTTCAGAGAGCTGTTCTGAGGAGATCGGAGATCCCTTGGGTTATTTTTGATGGCAGGCTTGTCCTGCAGGGTGAGGCTAGACGGACCTCTGACTGACAGGGTTCCTGTATTCTAGTGGCCATCAAGCTTGTTGTACATCTAAGAAGCTGTAAGAACTACAGACACCTGGTCCTGCCTCACGTGAGCAGAATTTGGTACGACCTGAGCATCAGGACTTTTGCAAGCTGACTGAGCAAACACAGCACGCAGCCAACGCTGACCCTCAGTGCTGGGACAGGTCAGTGCTCCTGAATGTGACTTTATTTGGAAATAGTTGTCTTAGACACATGGCTGAAGAGGACGTCAAGTTGGAATAGGGTGGGTCCCCACTCCAGTTCTACTGGTGTTCTAACAAGGAGAATTTGGACACAGAGAAACTATACGCAGGGAGGACACATGTGGAGCTGAAGGCAGAGATCAGGGCAATGTTTCTACAAGCCCAGAAAAGCCAACGACGCCAGCAAAGCCCCGGAAGCCAGGCCAGAGGCGTGGAACTGATCCTCCCTCACAGCTTCAGAAGACAGAAACCCCACTGACAGCTTCCAGCCCCCAGGACCCGGAGACGATCGTTTCTGTGGCGCAGGCACTTTGTTATGGTAACCCTCACAACGAGTGTAAGAGGCGCGGTTATAAATTCTCAGAATTTGCATCTTGGATGTGCATGAGATCTGCTCTTTCGTTCAGCATCTGCTATAGCTCAGACCCAGTGGAAGCATTGAGAGGAGGTGCTAGGAATTAAGGAATAAGAAAGGGAGCTTTGTTCTTAACCTCACCTGGTAGTTCTCATCTCACACGATCAAATCAGATGGGCAATGCCCCATGAGCGAGGCCGGATCAGCGACACCCCTCCCTTCCCTTTGCATGCGCAAATATTAATAGCGTGGGAAGCTGTGTGTTTAACTAATGCGCCGTCGTACATGTAAAATGTGCAAAAATTTGCATCGCAAGATATTCTTGCTGCAGATGCTGAGCTTACAAGAATCTCTGTTGCTTTATAATCTTAACCCTCCACGTGCTGCGGTGGGAACGGGTGGCTTAGGAGCTGCAGTTAACTTCCATTGCGATCCCTTCTGCTGATTATTTTTCATCACACGTGTGACCAGAACACACATGACTGCTCCCCGGTCAGTTCTGTCTCCCTTCGGGCCTTCTTCCTTGGCTGTGACCAAAGTTTCTCCAACCGTTGTCCTTCTATTCCTCTGAACATTGGTGCCAGGACCCTCGGCTCATAAAGCTGAGACCACTAACTCTCGGCTGGGAATCTAGCTGTCCACGTCAGGAGCTGGTCTAATTCTCTCAGACCTCTCCCCTCCGCTAGAGGCAGGCCACAGTTCACCCGCGGCCCACCCACCGTCTTCACCCCTCCACCACCCACGGCCCACCCACAGCCCTTGCCACCCACACCTCCAGGTCTGCTTTGGAAAGAACTTTCCTTCCTAACAACCTCATCTTTCTGCCCCTCCAGGCCCTGCTCCAAGATGCAGCCCATAAAAACGTCCCTCCGTAAATAATCTTAGACCTCAGTCCGAAGATACCAATATGTTAAGCCAGACACATTTCATTTCCTCGTTGATTTATGTTGCTCACCAGTTGTTTCCTTTGTGTAAAATAAACCTCCTGAAATCCGTGGCTCACGTCTCATGTTCCTTTGCGGGACTCCACGTGAGAAGAATTAGCCCTGGAGGAAAGCTTTTTCTAGGCTTCACTGCAACCTCGTTGGAGCAGGAAATGGTAACAAGTTGTTCCTGAAGACGATTCTGCCTACACGCACTCCTAGGGGAACGTGCACTGTGCCTTGGCTTCCACACATCTGTCTGTGTGCACGCTCCTCGTCCAGAGCCAGCAGTTTAGAGACTAAAACGTCCCCGAGGGGAAGCCGGGAGGGCTCAGCGGGTTAAGCGCTCACTTTGTAGCCCTGGGGACCGAGGATCGAATTCCGGCCCCGGCCTGTACGGACCCATGTGCTGAACTGGGGTGTGCTTCCCATGTGGGAGGCCCCTGGATTCGGCCCCTGGCTCGAGGGGCACGCCTCCCAGGTGGGAGACCCCCAACCAGCTCCCGCCCTGCATGGCCCCGGCCCACCTGTGTGGAACAAAACCATGTCAAAAACAGATGACGTACAACTATGCAGATTGCTCTGCACCCTCCCTCCTCTCTCTGCCTCTCTCTGTCTCTCTCTGTCTATGTCAAAAAACAATAAAATAAATCTTTAAAAAAATAAAATAAATGAGAAATGCTATGTCCCAGCGTGGATCCCGAGTCCTCCCTCGTCCACTCGCCTCCCTAAGCTGATCTTGCACTGCCCCCAAGTCAGGAAACTGGCTCCTTCACACACGGGCACAGCGCACGGCTGTCCTGACTGCCCATCTCTCCTCTTTCTGTCCCCTCTCTCTGCCAGTCCTCTCCCATTAAGTCTTCCTTCCTGACAGATGGCGTGTCTGGCTACTGCCCGCTCCATCTCGCCCAGCCCGGCCCAGGCCCCTTCCATTCCCACCTGCAGACTCGGTCTCTGACGTGGGGTCTCACAGCTCATCCATGACCCCTGCAGACCAGTGTTCACGAGGCCACGGGTCACCTTGACTATGGGGCCAAATCTGTTCACCTCCCACGGCTTCCTGTCCCCCTCCACCAGGAGGAGCACGTGGCCCACCTCGGTTAGGACTTTACCACCCGGCCACTCACCCTGTGCCCACCACGCTGCCTGCTCTGTCCCGAAGGCACTGAGCCCCCTCCCGTCTCGGGCCTGCTGCCTGCAGACCCCCCATGTCATCCCTCACTGCCCTCCGGGCTCGGGGACACAGCTCTGCACAGAAACCCCCCCACTTCCTGCCCCTCCTACTGGCCTCTCAGGTCCCTGCCTGACACGCCACGTGCTGGGTATCCGTCTACACCTACATCTGTGCCTACGTCTATGTCTATGTGCCTCCTCTACGTCATTCATACGCACACGTGCATAGACCATACTATATGTACCTATGCGCTACATGCATGTGCCATCCACACACACATGTACATGGACCATACCACATGTACCTATGTGTTATACATATGGTGTGCACAATCTGGACACATACATGTACACTTGCTATACCATGTATGCATGTGTGTTACATGTGTGCATGCGATCTATGCACATGTACACTTACTATACATGCCTTGTGTTGCATGTATGTGTGCCATCTATGCACATGTACATTTACTATACCACACATACATGTGTTGCATGTGCGATGTGCATTATCTGAACATACACATGTATATTTACTATACTATATATGCCTATGTGTTACATATATGTCATTTACACACACATACATTTACAATATTATATATACCTACATGTTGTATATGATATATGTGTTATCAACACCCAGACATGCAGTTATTATATTATATATACCTACATGTCATATATGATATATTATATTGTCTACATACATACATGTACATTTACTCTACTGTATATACCTGTGTTACATATATGAGTGTGTCATCTATACACATGCATATATGTTTGCTATACTGTATATACCTACCTATATGTCGTATGTGATATAGTATATGTGTCACCCATACATGTACATGTAGTCGCTTTACCATAGGTATATGTCATTATCTATACACATACATGTACAGATACTATACTAAATACACCTCTATATTATATATGCCATCTATACACATACATGTGCATTTACTATGCTATATACACCTAAACATGTATGTTATCTATACAATGTATATGTGTGTGTAGTTTATTGTTTTTCTCCCTCCTTTAAAATGTAAATTCCATAAAGTGGCTTCTTTTGTATTGTTCACTGCTGTATCCCCAGGGCTTTGGATGGTTTCTGAAACATAGGCATGCGACCCTCCATCAGTATTTGAAGAAAGAAAGAATAAAAGAGAGAACGGAAGAGAGGGTGGGAGGGAGGTGGAGGTAAAGGTGCAGGGGGAGAGAGAAAGAAGGGAGGGGGAGGAAGGAAAGGAGGGAAGGAGGGAGGCAGGGAGATTGATTCACATGTCCAGCCCAGTCACTTAAACACCCCTAATGACTAGCACTAAATCTGGTTGCTTCTGTAATGTCAGAGAAAGATTTTTTCTACAGATAGCCAAGACAAAAGGATACTTCAAATGCAAATCCAGATTTCTAAAAAGTGGCAATTAGGGAAAAATGTTAAGAAATCATTTGGAGGGGCTTTCCATTTGATGAGCGACTTTAGTGAGAACAGATGTATACGAAACATCTGAAACTGAAAATCGCGGGAGACACGGGGACAATTAGCAAGCGTGTAACTGGTAAGTGGCTCGAACCCCCGTGATAGACATTCATAAATGGGCCCCGTGGAAAATAAAGAGCTCCCTGTGAAAGGGGTGAGAACACCTTGCGCCGTGCCTGTTAAAGGCTCTCAGCCAGCGCTGGCGGCCAGGCTGTGCTGTTGAGACAGGCGGCGGTGATCGCCTTACTGTCCTCAGCGCGTCACCAGGCTTCCGGAGCAGAGGCAGGAGGCTAACTGGGGAAGCCAGTGGGTGAGCGTGCAGCTCAGGACGCCGTCCCGCAGCCCACACGCTGCCTGACAGTGGACAGCAGGACAGTCCTCTCCGTGCCCCACACATCCACACATGTCTTCTGGCTTCAGGCAGGGGCATATTTGCAGGTGTCCCCCACAGACACGCACTGTCTACTGCATCTTACACGCGGCCTATTTTCGTTGCTTCCCAGATCAATGAACACACTTTCTCCAGGGACGTGTCATTCATTTGCTATGACCTCTGCCTACAACTCAGCAAGGGCATGGCGATTAACTAAGGCACACTATCCTGGTGATGCACAAAAGACGCCACAGTGTGACTGTCAGGCTCTCGTGACAGAGCATTTTGCTCATGTTACGGAAGACTTTACAAAAAATTTTCCTCCTCAAGTCTCTTCAAAATGACTGGCATTGTGGTATAAGCGATCCTATCATGGGTGTCGTCAAAAGCATTGGGGACAGATACATCCTTCCTGAAAATCACGTGGAGATTTAAAACACGGCGGTTTTCCCTCAAGGAAGCCGTCTCTGCCCTTCCGAGCGAGGCAGCTCATTCTGCAAGCGGTCAGGGGTGGAAACGCGCCCCAAAAAGCCTTCTCATCTCAGGGAGAACATTAAGGTGCCCTTCCCTTCACCCAGTGCCCCAGAAGGACAGAAAGGACCTCACTTCCGGTCAGCGTGACCCCTGATGGACAAGTAGGTGACTGGCAGGGGTTGTCACCAGCCCCTAGGGATTATATCCAGACACAGATGACCCCACAGGTGCCGGGTGGACAATGGAAAGGTTCGCGTGCCACACGGCATTCCTCCCACTGATAGAAGGGAATCTTTTTGTCACATGAAAAAGCCAGGGGACCCTCAGGACACCCCCAGACCAGATATACTAGTGGGAGCCTCACTTGTGCACTCACTTTTGAGAATCAGAACATATAAGCTAGGAGGTGGCAGTCAGACACACGCCGGAAATGGGCAGAACCCTTCGCTGCGACCATCGCTGTGGGCACCGTTCACAGGCTTCACAGACCGGCGAGAGGAAAAGGTTCACCCAGCCCCAGAATTCTAACAAGGATTATGTGTCCCACTGTGTGTGACCTAAGTGACAAAGCTCCGATGGGCCAGCCAGTGACCCAAGACATCCTAAGGTACCCTCGCTTGTGCGTGTTTTGAGCATAAAAATGTGGTATTTAGTCATAAATAACTGTGCCACATCTCAGAAGCCGTATATGAGATGCTTACGGAAAGAGGTACACCCGCCTTTTTATCTCCCGGGGACCGTGCCCTGGTCTCCCCAGAGGCGGGATCCCTCGCGCTTGTCCCTAATTCCAAGGGATAACAAGTTGTGGAAGCAGCTCCTCTCCAAAGATGGTCTCAGATCCACCCACTGTCCTGCAGTCACAATGTGTGTAGTCACCCACCAGTATTGTACAACATTGGCCTATGATTCATTTTATCCAAAAGAATGTTCTGGAAGAGACACTGCACCAGTTCTGTGCCTGAACCTAGGGAGGGCTGGGAGCTTCCACTTTGGTACCCCTGGGAGCCTTGAGCAGCCACAGCGGAAGTTCAGACGCTGGCTACACAGACGCTGGGCTGCCTATGTGTGTGTGCTGTGTTTGTGTTGACACTCTTGTAGTAGCATGTTACATACGCTGTAAAATAGATGCTAAAATGACGTCTACGGAGCCGGACACCCACACGCGCCCTTAGGCTCGCTTCCTCTAGTCCGGGGCGGCTCTCGGCCGTGTGGTTGTGTTCACAGGGTAGAGGTCTACCCCAGACCAGAGGACCCGGCTGCACCCCGATCAAGCCCCGTGCACGTGTCATGAGTAAGACATCCACTAATGCCGGAATCAGCCTTTCTCCCAGCTCGATTAACCTCTGACAACGTGTGACTTCTTAATTCAAATCCCTTCTTTGTCGCCATCAGAGTAGTCGCCCGTGACTTGGGATTACTCGGGCTTTGCTCCAGTTAAGCTGATAGCATTTCCTCCTGGCATGCTTGGCCCCGGGCCCTCGCGCCTTTTTTCAGTCTCAAGCTGACGAAACCGCGAATCTCAGTCCCCAGAGAAGCATGCAGATTGAGGCAGGAGGACCGGGCGCGGTGCACATGCGGTAGGGCCGTGCGGTCTGTGACACATGCGGTGCCCCATGAGAGGACTGGGAGGTGCCCGCAACTTCCTGCCTTTGAGAATCGGATGAATACAGAACCCGACCTGGGTCTCTTCCTGCCTGATTGCTCCCCAGTAGGGCCTGTTTGGGGACCCCAATATGTCAGCCCAGGCGACTGTTTTTTCCCCTGACAACTGCATCATCTTTGCATTCCATGGGACAGATGGAGGTAGAGACCTGGCTGATCAGGGCAGGAGCCCCCGATGGCCCCAGACACGCCAGCCCGTCACAGACCTGCGAAGCCGGAACGCCGCGCGACGTCTCTGTCACGGCTCTCATCTGTTAGCACTCTCAGCTACCAGCCCGGCTCACCCTCGTCAGTCGAAACCCTCATCTGCATCAGCTGGCCTCCAGCAAATAGTGTCTTTTCATTACAAAAGCTGATTCTGAGATCCGGGTGTGTCAATTCAATTGTTTGTTTCCAAGGGCAGACACGGGCCAGAGTCCACACATGTCCGGAGCCGGGTCCCCAAACACCAGCCACCAGCCGTAGAAGCACCAGGGCATCATAATGAAACCACTGGTGGAAGATTCCAGTGAAATAATGCAGGTGTTTGAGAGGTATTCAAGGAAGAAACAAACAAGCAAATCTGGTGGTTTGTTGACACTTGATTTTAGAAGGTCTCAGCCTGCTACGCTCTCGTGACCCTTCTGGGACTTGAGTTTTCCATCCATGGGATGGACACACTTCTGGTAACCACCCCAGACGCAAGTCGGGCTGGGAACGTTGCTTTGGCAGTAACTGTAACAAGCTTAGAAGCACACAATACTCTGGCATGAATCATCATATTAATTATTTACATATTTTCAAATCATCAAAGATAAACCTAAGTGTTGCCTTAGAATCCCACCGGCAGGAGGGCTCTGGAGACGGATGGACATCCCCAGGACCCATGAAAATCAGGGGGCACCAGAGGGGGTGAGGGGTGCTCCCCAACTCCACCCCACCGTCAACATTAACTCACACAATATCATCAAAATGCTGGTTCACAACTGGTCATTACTGCACTCCCAGGGGACATTGGATAACATCTGGAGACATTCCTTTTTTTAATTAATTGTTAAATTGATGGGGGTGACATTGGTGGGTAAGAATTAATAGGTTCCAGGTGTACAATTCTGCAGTATGTCGTCTAGGTGTTGCATTGTGTGCTCACCGCCCAGACTTAGTTCTCTTTCCATCACCATATATTTGATGCCCCCTCCCTCCCCCCAACCCCCTCCCCCTTACCCTCAGGGAACCCCTAAACGATGGACTGTGTCCCTGAGTCTTTGTTTCTTTGTCACTTCAGTTTTATGTTTCACCTATAAGTGAGGTCATATGCTTTGGTGGAGGCTGCTAGTGTCACATGCTGATGGAGCTCAGGGATGTTGCGGATGTCCTACCATGCGCTGGAATCCACGCAGCAGAGATGGATCCAGCCCCAAACGGTAGGGGTCTGGGCTGAGGAACCCCGACTTCAGTGACCTCAGGTCTCTCCAGCCTTTGTCACACAGGCGGCCCTGCTCAGTCCTCACATGGTGCTTGAGGCCCTGCTTCTCAACTGGGCCGAGAGAAACAGCACATGCCCCTTGTCCCCTAGAGACTCCACCTCTGAACCTGTCAGCTAAGAGCCCCGTGTCCATGTGGCATCCTTCACATCAACTATAAAGTACAGAGAAGTGCTTGGGAAACGCAAAATGAAGCGAGCAGGGAAATGCAACCCTCTTTCTAGCCACCAACTGTCCCATATGCTAGAGCTCTGTTCCATCGCGTGACGTTTGCTCCACCGGTGTGGTCACGCAGATGGCGGGGAGGAGTGAAGACAGGACTTGCCGTGACCCGGACAGGAAGGCAGCTGGGGAAGGGTCTGGAAGATCGTAGCTGACTTGGAATGTTATTCACTCGACCTTTCATTATTGAGCATCCACTACGTGTGACCCAGGTCCTATGGATAAACCAAAAATGTCACCTCTCTCTCAGGGATCCTGCAGCCTGGGGGGTTAGGGGGAGGGGGTTGGTCATGAGCAATACGTGCGGGATCCGGGCAAAGAGAGGAAGCCAGAGGCGAGGAACTGGATGGAGGGGTGTGGGGAGAAGGGCTAAGGGGGTGGGGTCAGGCCTCTCAGACATGGCGAGCTTCATTCTGCAGGGATGGGCCACCAAGCTACCGGGTCAGCCTGAGGAATGGCCCAGTGACGTCTGTCACTGGCATGACACATAGCATTTGATTCAATTAACCCAGATCACTTCAGCACAGTTGTGCTCACTTTCGTATCCTGCAAAGAAAATGCCCAGCCCTAGCATTTCCTGGCGTCCTGCTCATGCTGCGCTAGCGGCGAGCTCGCTCGTCAAGGCCTGGCTCATGACTGTCTATTGTCAAGACTCAGTCTACAGTCACCCAGCTGCCGCAGGGCAGGTCACACGCAGCCAGACCCAGGTAGCCAGCTGGCGTTCAGTTCCTGGCTTTTCCTGCTCCCCAGGGGCCACCTCTGAGAACCATCCGGACCACTTAGCTAGGACAAACCCACAGCTAAACAAGAAGAGCTCAACATTGAAGAGAGCCCCTATCGGCATGTTTCAGGACAGCGTTATCTCTGCGGCTCGTGCCCTTGGGTTGCGAGCAATTTCAAGGTTGGTGGGGTAGCAAGTGTCAGACCTCCTTCCCGCCTCGTGTTGTAGCAGGAGCGCAAGGCTGCCTCGGGGGCGATAGCCTTCCTGTTCGTCTCCCACCTCATTAGGTCCAATCAAACCTTCCAGGGCCCTGTTCCCAGCTAGGAAACAAGCTTACCCCCGTGCTGTTCCCAGGCACCATGCCCTGTGTGCAAGGAACCCACCGGAATAGAGCCTCTACATTGGGTATACAGGGAGCTGGAGCCACCAGGATGTCCCCAAACCTTCCATCTACGTACTGCCATCTTTTCCGAGGCTTTGGCCCTGAGACCAAAAGGTGTCCGTGACCCTGGGCATGGGGAGAGGTGGGCAGGCCCGCGTTCTGCCTCAGCCCCCTTGAGGGACTTTCAATGTGCCCGCAGCTGCCCTGGTCCTTATTTCCCCATCTGTCACCCTAAGGTGACTGATTGGGAAGAAGACCCACTGCAAGGCGTGGAGCTCTATAGATCCATAAAGGAAAGCGTGTCCCAAAATTCACGCAAGAAGTCATTTCGATTGAAAACACAGGTTTATAATTAAAAATTGTACATTTTCATGGCTCAACAATGAAAACGCGTTGTTCTTTCATGGAGCGCTCCATTCTTAATAACCCTGAACTGTCAGCTGTCACGCGGTCTTTTTTTTCGTTGGCAACACTACCGCACAACTGACGCAAAATTCAAATCCTGCGTGAATTTTGGGACACCCTTTACTTTCGTTGCAAATTCCAACTCCTCCCCCAAAGCTGCTGGCCGGGCCCGCTCCACGCCGGCCTGCCCCTTGGCCCCAAGCCCAGCAGCGAGGGCCTCCGTGTCAGATTTCCCCCGGAACCGCGTCCTCGTAATAACCGTGTGTGCGTGCAGAGCCTGTGCACACACGTGCCTGGCCAGTGTCCTTGTAGCACATTGTGATGGCCACTTACCAGGCACTTCCTAAGCATATTTAAGTTTTTATGTCCATTACAGAAATTGTACAGGTAGAGAAAGTTCTCTAAGGACACACACCAGAATTAGGATGCTTTTCCTCTGGGTCTGGGGAGTGGGGGACAAGGGACAGTTTTCACTTTCTAGCCTATTGCGAGATTAGACTTTTTATAAGACAGAATGCACCTGTTATACATGTGTGTGCAGGATGCACGCATACACACACACACCTGCACGTGCACTTTGCACACCATTTCATGTACGACTTAGCTGTTTAAAAGAAGCAATCGTAGAGCTTGTCCACACTGACGGCCCCTCCATTAGAAGGGAGCTAGGGGGCAGCTCCTAGTCCCAGGAAGCTAAACGTAGATATTTAATTGGCCTTAAACGAGCGATACTGAGGTGTCCCAGGCAGCTCTGTCTGACGTGTGTAAATGGCACAAGGGTGGAGAGACCTTTCCCGGGGCTTCCCACGGAACCTCAGGGGGGCGGTCAAGAGACGGTCACCACTAGTGCTTATCTGCCCGGTGGGCTCTGGACCCCAGCGGAAGGCTCAGCATGGGGAGGCCTGCCCGGCATGGCCCCCGCCCCTGGAGCCCCGCCCGCAGGCGCCGGGCTGCGTGCTGTGTGCAAGCTGAGGCCCTGACCACCTGCCTGGGTCCTTGTCTTCTCCTCCTCCTCCCGGCAGCCCAGGCCCAGCCCCTCCGCCTGCCTTCCGGTCTCCCACGCGCTGAGGGTCTTGTCCGCCCTCAGCACTGTGGGATCCAAGCCCGGCTTCCTCACTGTGCAGCTGGGGGGCCTCAGGCGAACTCAGGGGTCTCTCCGAGGTGCAGCCCAACATCCCGAATGTTAAAACAAGCTGTGAACCAGCAATCCAGCCGCCTCCTGCAGCAGGAACTCCCTGCCGAGAGCTAAGGAGACGAAGCGGTGCTGAAGCTCCAGGACAGACAAGAGCCAGACAGTCGTCGCCTTTGCTTTCTGGATCTGGCTTTTCAAAGGACGTCTGCCATCTCCGCTTTTTCACCCTGTTACGGGCTTGTCCCCTGGGCACCATCAGTGATTTATGGCCACATCCTCCATCTATACCCCCCTGATCATGGGAGCCGATTGGAAAAACCCCTTTGTCTTCTAAGGACAAAATGAATGCCGACTAGGACTTGAGCCACCTGAAATCCCCAAGGAGACGATGAACATTCGCAGAGGAACCAATTAATAGAAGACCGAGTCAAAGTGCCAATACCGGTCGGGTTGTTTTATCACCAAACTGCTGGGGGACACGGGGGCTCCTGAAGTGATCAGGACAGATCCTAGGAGGACTCACAGAATTCCAGACTGAGGCTCAACATCTTCATCCATGAGTATGAAACAATGTCATTCAGGGCCGACAGCGCAAGTCCACCCATGCAGCTGGCATCTACTGAACTCCTCTCGTGCTGGACGTTGGGGACACAAGGGCTGAGGCAGATAAAGGAGGAGGGAGGGTATGGAGAGAGTGAATCAATGAAGATGCCCAGGAACTTGCAGGGGCCCATGTGCATGGATTCATTCATTCATTCGTCCATTCATTCTTTCATCAGCAAATACTCATTGCGTGCTTATGTACCAAAGTTCAGCTCCTCGTAGTCTTTCTCCATAGGACTGATCACCTTCCAATGTGCGGGTTAATGTTTTGTGTTTATTGTGTCTCTTTTAATTGTGTGTGTCCCTCTGCTGGCGGGTAAGACGTCCCCGGAAGACAGGGACTTTTGTCCGGTTCACTCACCGATGTTTTCCCAACACCTAAAATACAGCACATGGAAGGCGGATGTAAATCCAGGGTCCGGCGGGAGTAACACCCTTTTGTAGGTTGACCAGCTCATAAAAAAGCATGCTACTTCAGCTGGACCCTGTGTTTTCTAATACATTAAGTTCCTTTCTCCAAGACGGGGACCATCCCCATAGCACCCAGTGTCTCTGCCCCGATGGGGGCCCAGTTCTTCCAAATCTCCCTTCCAGCCGTGCTTCTGACCCACAGGCTCTGCTGCTCTGCTACCCTGAGCATCTCTACACGTCTCAGGCCGTGACTGCTGCTGTGGGCTTCTGAATTCTCCCCGCAGTGAAAGGTGCGCTACTCACCCAGTTTCCTGAGGTGGGCCCATTGCTCTTCTGCTCCCCTGTCCCGGCCTTTACCGTGTGGAAACCTATGCTGTTAAACTCAAAGTGCGAGCTATTTCCAAAGATTTCCTTAAGGACAATCCCATCACTTCTTAAACTCAACACGCTCAGTAATGCAATACAACGCCCCAATTTTAAGTAGAACTGGGCTTCTCTGAATGACCTAGGCCGAGTCTTCTGATGCAGAAATAGTGGAGCGGGGGGGAGGGGGGGGAAATCTCTGCATAAATTTGTGGGCACAACTGTGTCTCAGGGGTTCTCACCATAAGCCTTTGCTATTTATTTCTCTTTGAAGTTCACTCAATTAGAGAAAGTCGCGTTGTTTCCTCAAAAGGCAGGGGAAGTGGTCCCCGCTCACACCGGCTGATGCTGAGCAGAGCAGCTGCTGGTTCCGCCCGCACGGGCATGTTGAGGATGCTGGTGTGACCAGCGTAAGTGCGCTCAACGGGGTGTAAGGAGACGTCTCAGGAGCAAGCAGCCATCAGATGCCACGCAAGCCGCTCATGGGAGTGCCATGTGGACCAGGGCCGGGTCACACACTGTCTTCTCTACCCAGTGCCTCAAAGCTGCCACACGTGCCAGCTAACACCTCCTGGAGGGTAAGTAAGCCCTGCTCATCCATGCACGCAGCGCACACGGAGGCCGAAGGGGACTTCTTGCGTCTCCTTACTCCACAGCAGACACACATGGCCCCACTAACCGGAGCCTCAGGAAGGGGTGCTTTGTGGGACTACACCTCCTGATCTCTGACTCCTCCTGACCACCACAGGGGTCTTGTGAATGCGCAGAGAAGTTAGAGGCCCTCCCCATGGCTCATAGGCACAGCCTCGTCCAGGTCTCCGGTCAACATTGTGAGGCTGAGCACCTGCACCATGAGGGAGGCAGACAGGACCGATGGCCGCGGGAAGGCAGGGGTCCCTCTGTTGGAGTCACTGCATGGGGGTCGCTGCGTGGGGGCTAGCCCTGTTCTGGAAGTACAGGCACATGAGGGGACATCCTGCTCTCCTCGGGACTGCTTTTATTTGACCTTCCCTCCTTTGTGAGGAGCAGAATATGTGGGAGCATGCTGATTCTTCCCCCCAAACCTGGCCTTCTCTGTCCAGATGCCATGAGGCTGGAGCAGAGGAAGCAAAATGGAACTGGCAGGGGGGAGGGGGTACGGGCAGACAGGGGCTCAACCTGGGTCTCTAAGACCCTCCCTCCCCAGCTCCAGAGCCCAGCAACCCACTAGAGACGCTTCCTGTACCACCTTCCCAGGGACTCGGGGCCACGGACTCCAGGGGGCGTCTTTGGGACCCAGCCCTGGCGAGGACGAGAAGGAAATGAGGGAACTGGTCAACCGGCTGTCTTTCCCCAGAGCCGCTGGGAGGAGAGGCAGCAGCCACGAAGCGGTTCTGCCACTTCTGGAATTGAAGCGGGTTGAACACATGTGCTCAAGGTTGCCTCTTTTGTAATTTCCCAAACTTAACAAGCAAGAATAAAGTCAATCAGAATGACTACACGATTTGCAAGAGAATCAAGTACATTAACGCTGACACTTGGATACACGGGGAATCTCACCTCGTCGTAGACTCATTAAGATGTTAAATGACTTTCTTTGCACATCAGCACCCTAAACACAGCCTGCAATGGGAAGATAAAATTAATTTATGGAGGTGTGTTTCCACTCTTGAAATTCAGAGCAGACTCTGTCTGTGGAAGCCTTCCAGAAAGACCTGACCTAGTGGGGAGAGTCGACTCAGCTCTCAAATCGTCTCGCGTGATCAGTAGAGATAGAGTCCCACTAATGGGTGTCCTGTGTGTTGTTTCTTCCAGGGCCCTTAAAACCAGCCATTCGTTTCAAAGATAAAGATGAAATTTTCCAGCATGCAGAGGTTGATGTGACCCTTTGTTCATGCTGAGTATTAAACTGTTTGGTGCTGAACTTCACAGGAAAAAAAACATTGCATGGGACTTGTAACTCTCAATGACAGAAGGATAATTATGTACAAGTTATTGATGGATTAAAGTTTTCATGTAAAATGTACACACACAGTAAAATACAAACCAGTATAAATAATTTTAGTAAAAAAAACAACAATATATATATATATATATAGTTTGTAAAAAGACAGCATGCACTGGACAAATGTATAAACTGCACTCCATACAGATTCGATCTGAGTCTACGGCGGTAAGCTCTAGAAAATACCTCATCAATAAGGCTTCTTAGTGACGGTGCGAACCTGATAATAATGCTTTATCCTGAACACGAAGTTCAGACGTTCTTAAGACTAGAGCCTTGGCTTGGAAGTGTCATAATCCTCCTGCAGCCGCCAGCTCTGGTTCTAACAGAGGACCTGTCATAGACAGGGACCAAGGGAAGCAGGGACACTTGATCTTCTGCACGTGGGACATCTATGGCTTACAGCGGATGCAGTCTGGAGGGTCAAAGGCATCCCCGAGAAGAAGAGGAAATCAGAGAGAAAAGCACACAAGATCTGGGGGTCCCTGCAGAGCTCTACAAGGAGCCGGCCTGGGAGGAGGATGAAGGGCCTCATCAGTGATCACCAGCCAAGCCTAGGAACTGTGTGCTGAGGACCCTCCTGGGGACCCGGCATTGGTCATTGCTGCCATACAAATGGAAGCTGCCTTGGCTAATTGAATGTCCACAGGAGTTCCTGATCCTGCTGGGCTGCTCATTAGTTATTCTGGGGCAGAGACGAAGGCGGTTAGCTGTTTATTCACATGGAAACCATGGTTAGTGGAAACCACGCCTCGGTGCTGGGAAATGGCTGTCCACAGAATGCGGCACTCCTAAACCTTCGAAGAGATACACGAGACGTTACATGGAAATGAACGGCTCTTGAAAAGCTAGCACTCGGTTTCACAGAGAAAGAAGGAGCCACAACTGAAAGGTAGAATTCTCCAAAGTTGTCCACCCAGCCAGGGAGTAGAAACCAGGCAGAACCTCAGTGACAGGCCCCCATTGCCAAGGTTTGCTCCCCACCCTCTTTGCCAGCCTCAGGCCTGAGGACCCTCGGGCCCTGCCAGAGTTGCTGCATCAGCTGAGCCCAACTCTGCATTTTCTTTTAAGGGAGTGTATGTGAGCGTGTGCACACACACAGACTTTCCTTAACATACACACATACTGTGATTTTTAGCTACACCGATGCTACTGTGATTCCTAAATACAAAATCATTTCAAGATGGGACTGAATTCGTATCTGTTATAAGAATGGATTTTCTAACTAGTGTTTATTAAAAGGATACCACCTCATAAGCTCCCCACCGCAGGTGGGAGATACTAGAAGGTGGGTCCTACGGAAACCTTCAGAAACCACAGCCCTCACTACCCTCCCAACTCTTCCCCATTTCCAACTTTGCATCCCGGAAGAAACAAGACAGAATGAAATCTGTACGGCGAAGCATGGGGACACACAAGAAGATGGTAGAAGGGGACAGAGCGTGTCGGAAGCAGCTGTCTCCCCCGGGGTTGGGGACCCGAAAGGAGCATGAGATGGTTAGAATTTAGGAACTTGGCTGAGGGCCTGGAGAATGTGGACCCTCTGGGTTTGGAGCTCTGGAGCTCTGACGGCCGGGCTTCATGATGCTGACCCATGACCTTACACGTGACAGTGCTGTCCAACCATTCTCTCCCAGGGACACAGTGGAACCCGGCACCAACAGACACTGCCGTGGTGAAGGTGTCATGCCACGATGAGCCAACTGAGAAGATTAGGTCACCCTCTGCCCTCCCTCCCGGTGGACTCGCGCCAACACCCTCTTTGGTAGAAGCCAACAGGGCATCGCCAGCATAGCAGTGACATGGTTTGCAGAGCGCCAGCCTCAGCCCCGCCAGTGAGAGTCCAGAAGGACTGAACAGTCACTTGGCCACCAGCCCACTGAGTCTCCGCATGTGAGGGGCTGGGATCTCATCCCAGTTCTGCTCCACCCTGAACGCATGCTCTGCTCATTTGACTTACTTTCCCTCAAGACAGACATGTAGGAATCGGTGAATGTGAAGCGGTCTCTTTCTTAACCTCATAAATCAAGGATGACGACTGGAAGAACAGCAATTTACTAAGCAACAAAATCAAAGCCATCTGCGTAGTGACCAGTCTCATTAGCCAAGTTTGGATCATAAATAAAAATTCGTCTGTGCTCCCTTGCATGGACCGTATTCTACGGCAGAGTTTAGTAAAAGTAGTGCACCAGCAGCGCAAGGCAGTTAGAACAAGGAGGAAAACACAGGGTGTAGACACCTAGCTGTTCTCAATCACATGATCAGGGTGGGTGCAGGAAATAGGGTTTCAGATTGCAACATGTGAAATGAAGTTAACCTAGGAGAAGAGAAATGTTTTTGTGATGGAAAGTTAACTAAATAATTCTGTTGTAACAAATGAAACACCATCATTGCAAAACAGCAGAGTGTCCTCACAAGAGCCGAATAGCTACCATTCTAGGGCAGCCGTATTTTTGTTCTGTTAACAGGTATTTACTTGAACTAGTTAAGCTGAATGGTTATAAACCAAATCATATTTTGCTTACACCTTCGTTCTGTCTCTGGGCTGCCTAATTTGTCATAAATGAACTAATAACAAAGCCATCTTTAATGTTCTGTGAAGCACGGATTTCAAGAAACCCTAGAAATATGTATTCGTCCTTCACCAGATGATCGCAAAGTGGGACATTTGTGTGACGTCCACATTTCCCTCTTGTTTTCTATACTTTACAAGCCTTCCAGACACTTAAGCCTTCATTTCTGAATTTGCAGGGTGGTGAAAGAGTCTATCGTGGGTTCAGTTGTTTATGAAAAATAAGGCACCACAGAAACAGTCAAATCTTCACATAAAGGGACAGATGAGAGGGGCTACCTGAGGTAGGTGGGGTGGGAGACCCTGTGCTGGATTTCCTGCCTCCCAAGTACCGTGGACCCTCGGTCTTCACTTTGCACAGAATGTCCAACTCCTGCTTGTTTCTACCCCAAGACATAAGCCCGACCCATTACCACTCACGGATTCTCATGGGGGAGGTGTCAGTAGCTCCGGGTCTCCGAATCCATGGACCTCCCCACAGCCCCGTAGAGCCCACGGCTCCACCCTCATCTCATCTGTGTCCTTGACTCAGCAAAGGGGATCAGACTTCTGAGTTCAGCAGAACAACTCAGACTCTTCTATCTCTTTCTACCGTGGGGCCTCTCTCAGCGATGTTCGTCTGCAAAACGAGAGAGCACTTCATCGTGCCAGCTTGGGAGGGCTGTTATTATGAGTAAATGAGCCTACGTGGACAAGTCTAGCACAGTAGATGTCTGGCTAATAGCCGCCGCCCCTCAGCTCATTATCCTGGGACAGTGACCACTGTCACTCATGTTCCTAGATGAGCAGCGTCTCAGACACCCGGGCAGAGGGAAGGAGCCCTTCAGACAGCGTGGCCACCATATCTCGCTGTCTACTGAGCTTCCTTGTAGACTCTTACGAAATGTTGAGATAGGATCCAGGTATGTTTGTATGAGTCACATTGTACACCGAAGTCCCTGCCCTCTGAATGAACACTGTTACCATCTTCATATGGAAGCCGCAGAGGACGTCTAGAGGTCAGCTGCACCCACGCTCTTGACTCCGAGCTGGCAAGGGCAGCCCATGAGTGACTGTGCCCATGGGTCACAGACTGCCCTGGCTGCTGACACAGCCATAGACAGGGCACCTCATCAACAACGGTTTCTCACAGTTCAGGAGGCTACAGGTCAGAAGTCAGGGTCCCAGTGTGGGTGGGTGCTGGTGAGGACCCTCTTCTGGGTGGCAGACTTCTCCTTATATCCCATCACATGGTGGAAAGAGCAAATCAAGGGCAAGCTTTCATGTCTTTCCTTACGTGGACACTGATGTTCATGGAGGGGGTGCTCCATCCATATAACCCAATCCCCTTCAAAAGGAAGCCCTCCTGCTAACATCACATTGGGACTAGAGGCTCGGTGTATGAATTTGGAGGAGATGTGAGCATTCAGTTCATCACATTGTGTGCTAGGCCAGAGCCAGAGCACAGTATCTCATTCCGTTCATCACGTCACGTCCTAGGCCAGAGCTAGAGCACAGTATCTCATGAAGCTCTCATGTCAACTCCGAAAAGTGTGTATTATTCCAAGGGTTTGTGTCTAGTGAAACCACCCAGGATCCTCCAACCGGTCTGGAGCAAAGCCACGACCCAGGCAACCCAGCGCCCCGGGCGTCCACCTGGCTGCACTGGACCCTTTGAGCCTCCCGTGAGCCCCAGAGAGTTGCCATCATCGTTATTATTCAGAGCTTGAAACGAAGTACCAGTCCTGCCAGGTACCTCTGCTGACCTAAAAGAGGACCACATGAGAATGCGAGGGTGACCAGCTGTCTGCTTCCAGGCAGACAGACGCACACATACATGCATGTATACACGCACACACACACAGGAACTTGGACATACATGCAGAGATCATCGGTGTCAGGTGTAAGCCTGTGTGGGTAGCTACACTGTGGGGACACCCTGTTGGCCACAAAGCCTTACAAGGTTGTTCCTAGTGGATCTGGGTCTATACAGATTCCCTTGGTAGCCAAGGTCGGAGAGCTGGGATTTGGGGCATCCCCTCTAAGAACGAGTGCATTTTCAGGAGAAGCAGGTCAACCCACGGAACAGAGAGGCAGGAGGGGAAACGGATGCTTCCAGCCCGGTAGCAGGGCCAGCTTTGGGATCCAGGGGATGAAAGCCCCACAAAGCACCCCTCGCAGCTGGGAAATGCAGGTGGAGAATAATGATCATTCTGAGAGCTAATGGTTTCAGTGTATTGTTCTCTCAGCGGCCTGGAAGATAGAAGAGAATGAAGAGATAAGAATGGTCGATGGGGAGAAATTTGACAGACTGTGAAAGCCCAGTGAGTGTTTCATTCTTTCTTTATTAAGCAGGAAGATAGTCAATTGCCAGAGTGCAGACAAATGGAGCCAGGTCAGCGTGCTGATGTTCTGGAAAGCCAGATACAGACTGGCTCAGCAACAGGGTCCGCATGGACGGATGGATCAGAATTGCTCCCCAGGGGTGCTCTTGAATGGCCTGTGCATAGCCTGGAAATCGATGCAACCAGGATGCTTTTGTGCATAATTAATTGACCAGGACATTAAGAGACTGGAATAAAATCTACTTTTCACCTCTTGTGTTCTGAAGAAAATAGTGATTCAAGGGTATTTAGCAACTGTAGAGTTTTAAGGTGACTATGTTTTATATAACATGATGAAAACTATTGTATTTGATATTTCATTTTTACAATAATTTTCAAAACATGGTAAAACTGAAAAGTCAACATTCCTTCTAATGTCAGGAAAATTCAGATTACTATTGTGACCTTATAGGTCAGACTTGTTCTTCAGTGTGTTCACCCTGGCTGTGGACTTGAAGAAGTTACATTAGAAACCTCACACTGCAGAGTTCTTCTTCCAAACTCTGCATTAGGCATTCAGGGAGATATTGAGAAGAAAGCTAACTTTCCCACATTTCATGCAGCTTCCGAGTTTCATTCAGTGTGACCATTATCAACTCTGAGTGTGTGCGTGCATGCACACATGCACACACACACACACACACACACACACACACAGTTGACGCCTTAATAACAACTGTAGAAACCAGAACACCTGGAGCATACACCTTCACTGAGTGGGGAGAAGGAAATCTATGCCTATGGAACAGACCTTTCAAGAACAAGGATAATAAACTCTTTGCACAACAAGAAAAACTGAGTACACTTGCAACAGTAGACTAAAGGGAATTCTTAAACATAAAGGACCAGTAGAGGGAAAATTATTTCAGATCGAATGTTTTGAAATGCAAGAAGAAACTAAGGGCAAATAAAGTGGAAATACATGCATAAATCTAAATAAAATTTACTATAGAAACACCATGTCTCTTGAGAAGTGAAACAAAATGAAATCATAAAAAAGAACAATAACAGTAAATAAATCAGGAGAGGATACAAGAGTTTAAGTGTTGTAAGTTCTTTCCACTGTTCAAAAATAAACAGGATAAATGTAATCAATTAAGTTCGAAGTGGCAAGTTAAGTATGCATGGCACAATTTCAAAGATAAGTACTAAAAGAACAAAAACAAACTGAACAACTTTCAAATCAGTGAAGAGGAAAAACTGATTAAAAATAACTCTGTTAATCTAAAGCAAGTCAAAAAGGAAGGAAAAATATATAGAACAGGTAGAAAAAATACAAATCACAGAGTTAAATGATGCATTCAAACCCAAATATGCCAGAAAATGTATTTAATATAAACAGAATTCTTTCATATAAAGAGCTTTAAAAAAATACCCTCTCAAGGAAAACTCTAGGTCCAAGTGTCCTGACTCACAATTTTTTCTCTAACATTATAAAAAAATAAAATAAAAAATAAAAATCACAATGCATATAACTTCATTTGGAGAACAGGATACTTTTCATGTAATTTTCTAGGACTAGTAAAACAAAAATGTAAAATATGATAAGGATAGAAAGTGAAAGAAAACAACAGGCCAATCTTTCTTAAACATATATGCTAAACAGAATATGATCAGATTGAATTCAGCAAAATGTATATCATAAATAAATTAGATTTAGCCTCACAATGCAAGGTTGGTTTGATCGTGGAAAAACAATTAATGTGATCCAACATATTAACAGAACAGATGAGGAAAGCCATAGATACAGAAACAGCATTCACAGTTTTCATGATAAAAATTACAAATTATTTCATAAATGGGATAGAAGAGAAATTTCTGAGTCTAATATAAAACTTCTACAAAAAGAAAAAAACTGTGACAAGTATGATGAAAAAGTTGAAAACTTTGTTTTGAGATTAGGAATAAAATAAGGGTGTCTTATATCAAAAATTCCTTTCAACATTGTACTGGAGGGCCTAGCTACGGTGTTAAGGCAACAATAACAAAGAAAGGAAAATATAAAACTGGAAACTGAGATGATATGATTTTGAAGGTGATATAAAATTTTTTTTAAGATTTATTTTTATTGTTTTTGACAGAGAGAGAGAGAGAGAGACAGACAGAGACAGAGAGAAGGGGGAGGGCCCAGAACAGTCTCCATAGTTGCACATCATTGGTTTTTCCACATAGTTTCATTCCACAGGTGGGCACAGGGCTGCACAGGGCAGGAACTGGACCGGGGTCTCACCCAGGTGAGAACCGAACTGGGGGCACTCCCCAGTTCAGCACATGGGTCCACACGGGCCGGGGCCGGAATTCGATCCTCAGTCCCCGGGGCTGCAAAGTGAGCACCTAACCCACTGAGCCATCCCGGCTTCCCCTGAAATTTTTTATGAATATAAATCCTCAGAAAAAATTCATTAGAATTAGAATAGAAATTTAACAAAAGTGAAATTTACTAAAACTCAACACATAAAAATAAATTTTATTTCTACATACCAACAATAAAAAGTCTACAAAATAAATATTTAAAATGCCAATTATAATAGCAAAAATAAAATGAAGTACCTATAAAAATATATGCAACACTTTATGAGGAAAATTATAAAACATCGTTAAGGGATATTAAAGAAGACCCAGTAAATGGAAGACATTAATTGATGGACTCAATTTTGTAAAGATTTCAACTCTTCTCAAATGTATTTGTAGCATCAATAAAATTGTAACCAACATTATGGGGGGATTTGGGGAAACTTGATAAGCTGATTCTAAAATTTATTTGGGAGTTGAGAGGAACTTGAATAGTCAAATCACATATGCAGAGTAATTAGAAAATGGAAAAAATCATTTACCATATCTGAAACATTAGTAAAGTGTAGTAACCAAGACAGTATAATATTATTCATGAAAAGACTAAGGGAGTCAATGGGACAAAATAGGATCCAGAAACACATCTTAACATAAGTGATCTCTTGAGATAAGGCCAGGGTGACAAGAACAGTGGATGTGCCCTTCTGATAAATGCTATTGAGATAGTTATCCATAAAATCCGAGTCCTCCCTCACATGCCATAGATTAAAACCTCATTTTCAGGTGAGTTAATGTCATAGTGTAAAGGAAAAGGATAAAGCACGTAGGTGACTATGTAGAGAACATCTTCATGACTCGGGTAGAGAACGGTTTAAAACAAAACAAAAAAGTCCCACTAATCATAAGTTTGACGACTTTCCAATGAAGCATTTATATTTACTAAACAACACGGTAAAGAGAGTTAACAGGGGTCTGGGTATCGCCCAGGCTTTCTGTTTGCTGGCTCTCTGGTTGTTGTTGGCACCAAGAATTGTGATAAGAACCGGAGGGTGAGGAGGGAAAGCAGTGGAAACTGGTCTGGTTTGAACATACCCCTTTGGGGGTGCTACGGGATGCCCAGGTGGGACCTAAGCTCTCGAGAGGCAGAGAGTTTATGCATGGGGGTCCTACTGCCTCTGGAGCACAGCCTTTCCTAAGCTATTCTTCACCACCTTCCCCCACTGGTAAGTTCACCACCTTGCCCCACTGGTCATTTCCCTGTGTCTGCGCCCTTGAGGAAGATGACTCTTCAATCCGTGTCTTCTGCCTGGAGCTACCCATTTCTTAGCAGTCAGCTTCTTCATCTGCTCATTGGAACTTCAGCTCCTGGAACTCATCATTTGTGAACACACAAAATAATCTAAGCCCCCACTCCCCGACCCCAACTACACCCTCCTCCTAACTTCACCTTTAATCGTGTTTCCAACCATGCAGACACAAAACTCTCCACTCACGTTTTCTTCTTTCTCATCTCCCACCTCCCTTGCGAGTCAATGAGTCTCCAGGCCATAGACGTTTCCTGCGTGTGGTGAAGTCTGCCTTTTGCCGCCCTCCCATTCGTTCCCACTGCCCACGCTGTGGGCTGCCATGCCTTCACCATCTCACTCCTGGTCTCCCATGGCGAGCTCCTGACCCTCTCCCTGCCTCAAGTTCACTTATTACCAGACTGTCTTGCCCATGAGTGTATCATTTCAGTGCCCAAGAATGATCAAGGGCATATATACCACCTGACCTTCCTGGCTCTATACCTAAGAGCACTGAAGATGCATAGTCACACAAAAACTTGTAGACATAAGTACAAAGCGATATTATTCATAGTGAACAGTGGCCAATGGCGGAAACAACGCAATTCATCAACTGATGAGTGGATAAACAAAATGTCGTGGACCCGATGCAACACAAAGTTACTCAGCTATAAAGAGGACTGAGGCATCAAAGCTCGAACACACTAGGCTACATGAGAGATGCCAGACAACAAAGTTACACACCGTACATTTGCACTTGCATGAAATGCCCAGAACAGAGACAGCTTAGCTTTGCCAGGCGCTGGGGGAGGGGATAGAGAGTGGCTGCCAGGGGGTATGAGATTTCTTTCTGGAGTGGTGAGAAAGTTCTGGAATTAGTCACAGATGTTTAGCATATGGTTTTGAATATACTAAAAAACACTAACTCATGCTTTTATGTGATAAATTGTATGATATGTGAATTATATGTTCATTTTTTTAAAAACTGACCCAAGATGCTCACACTGTCTCTCAGATGCAGAGGGAGAAATGGGCCGTGATCTCATCTCCACTCCTGCACCACTAAGAGGTGTCAGCCCGGTGACAGTACCAACACAGCAGAGTGACCTAGACCTTGCCGCTTTCTCGTTAAAACAAAGAAAACAGTCTCAAGTGCAAGAAGCATTTGGCAGGCTGGGACGCTGTTCCTATCATCCTAATAGCACGGACTCTGTGATTAATCTATTGATTGTTCCTGGCTCCTCCGTTAAGCAACCATGGCCATGCCTAGTAACGGCTGAGAAGATTAATCACCAAGCAGGTCTGGTGATAATTAGGGACGAATGTCTGTGAAATGCCTCAGAGAGAGATGGATTCAGATTTATGTGATTAGAGAAGAGAAACCGCCGGTGGTGGCTCAGGTGACTCTCTGCCCGTCCTCAGCAAAGGTTCAGTCAGCGAAGTTGCAGCTTCCATTCTATTGTCCCCAAACAAGAAATATTAAGACAAGAAACGTGTCATCAGAGGCTGCTGGAATAGCTCAGGGGTTAAGCACTTGCCTCGCAATCGCGAGGTCTGGTGTTCAATTCCCTCCCTGGCCTGGCCCCGGCCTGGCCCGTGCAAACCCACATGCTGAACTCAAGTGCAGCTGGTAACCACCAGGATGGAGGCGAAGGTTCTCACCTCCCATGCGGAAGCCCTGGTTCCCACTCTGCCTGGCCCCATGTCCACCTGTGTGGCATGAAACCACGTTATAACTAATGGGCCATCAGAAAGCGACAGCCATCAAGAGCCCAGGAAGAACCCTCTCAGGCTGCGTGCACTGAATGTACCGCTTCTCTTCTCAGATTAGAGTCTATCCCCAATGTCATCAGAAATCATCACCTCTGGGCTCCAAGAACACCACTTCCTGCCCCCAACGGGATTCTGAACATGGGTCGGTGGCTCCGCAGTGGTTTTCTGTTTCAGTATATTTAAGGCATCTGCTTTGCTTTACTGTGGGCTGTAGACGATCTCGCAGAATTACTTGGAAGTGTGTGCTTGGTTTGGCCGATAGAAACAGGAGGGCGGATTGGGTGGGACCTTGCCCTAGAAGTGGGGCAGGAAGGAGGCAGGACAGGTGAACGTGTCATCGCCGCCAGCGGCTTCATCTGTCACAGGCAGCGATCGGTCCGTGCTGTGCATGCAGATGCCCCACGCAGCCGTCAGCCCTGGGGCATCTGTGACCAGCAGCCCGGGCCTGGCACCTGAGAGCAGTACCGCCCTTGACCTCCGGGGCCGTGCTGCCCTCCAGCCTTCTGCAGGGTGGCTCCCGTCCTTATTAGCGAGTTTCCTAAGATGTATGGGGGCGGGGGGTGATGCCTTACAGGTCCACCCTCTCCCCAGGTCTCACAGCCTCTGTAGCCCGTGTAGCTGCAATGGGGGCCCCCACGGCTCAGCACCCCTCCCCCACTGACCGCTGTCCCACCGGATGCCCTGCCAGGTGACTCCGTTTTGTTCCAGCCTCCCTGGTAACAAGTGACAGCTGGTCGCCACCCTCAGCATAACAGCCCCTTTTATTCTGTAAAATTGTTATCACATCACGGGACTAAATCATCCTGGCTCATCTCCCCCTCGGATTCACAGGGTTCTGAGCCCTCAAGGGCAGCCACGGGTCTCTGCAGGTACACACACACACACACACACACACACACACACGCCTCTCACGCTCCGTGTCTGAACTCTCCAATGGGACGCGTCTATTTATGGGCCTCTCATTACCGCAACGAGGGTAATGGCTCCGCTGCAGCCTTTCTGTCTGCATTTTAACAGCGATTCATCACTAATTCGCCTCGTCTCTTGCTGCTGCCTCCTCCGTTTTGCAGCAGATCCCTCCCCCCACCCCTTCCCCACTAACGAGCTGCGTTAATTCATCTCCACCTGCTCCCTCCCTCCCATCGCCCATCTGACTCTGGGCCTGAGAGATGCCTGTGGGTCCCCCGCCACACACACACACACACACACACACACACACACACACACACACAGCCGTCATTGCCACACCCAGGGGGACCCGCTGGCCATGCCATAGTTACAGGTAACAGCAAACTGTCCACTCCCAACCCTCCCTCCCACATGTCCTAAAACAGAAAGTGAAAAATCAAGAAAGAACTATCCATTCATATTTCAAAAGTAGTTTAAAGATAATAATAGACGCATACGTGTTATAAGGGGTAAAAAAAGGAAAACAGAAATGTGCTGGATGCTTTCCACACTCATTTGAATTACTCCTGGTATTACGGAGTGTGTGCCATCTATCTCATCCCTGAGCCCCCCAACCCCCCAGGACCATGGGAGGGGCTGCCTAGCTCACCCAGCCATGAGGCACTGAGGACCCCAGGACTGCTCCCTGAACATCCCTGCTCAGACCACAGTGCTCCCTGCCTGGTGTTCCAACGCTTCGCTCACACATTCCTTACAAAGAAAGCACGTGCGGGTCTGTGTGCTCAGTCTTGGCGCGTATTCACGCGCTGCCTGTGGGCGAATGCTCTCTCCACGAGCTACTGCTCAATCTCAGGCTCAGCGACTGTTTCCTGAAGTTTTTCGAAATCTGTGTAATGGCCTAAAGTGGGTGTCTTCAGATGCGTTCACTCTTCAGCCTTCAGGTGAACCTTTTGTTTTCTTTGTTTTTTTCTTTTTTTTGTATTGTTTTTGACAGAGAGAGAGAGATACAGAGACAGAGAGAGAACTGAACTGGGGGAGCTCCCAGCTCAGCACATGAGTCCACACGGGCCGGGGCCGGGATTCGATCCTCAGTCCCTGGCGCTGCAAAGTGAGCGCTTAACCCACTGAGCCCTCCCGGCTTCCCCACCTTTTGTTTTCTTAACACCCAGGTAGAGCCACACCCTGGTGCATCCTGCCAGCACCTATGTTTCCGCATGTGTGGGTTCATCGTCTTCCTTCATCAAGTCTGCTGCGCGGGGCTTTCCCGCTTACGCAGGTCTGGTCACCGTAGCGACACGTCCATCAGTCACACGAGCATAGCAGGCGGTGAGGTCTGCTTGGAAGGGCTGGCGAATTGGGGGTGGATTTTTGTGCATTCTCTTGCTTTACTGAAACCATGGGCATCACCTGGCAATAAACCGGGCAGAGGCATGGTGCTCTCTTTGGACCGAAGGCTAAAAGAGGGTGTCACTGGCCCAGTCAGGGGAAGATGCTGGGTGGTCCGCACTTCAGCCAGCTGGATTGGCACTCAGCCTGGCTTTGTCTCACATGCTGGAAAAGGCATTATAATTAGGCTGACCAGATGTCCCATTTGAAATGGGACAGAAAATAATGGTTCTGTCCCATTTCATACAGTGCACATGGTCAGCCTACTTATTCCTAGAATTGAGCTCAGTGAGACTAGGCTGACCAGACGTCCCATTTGAAATGGGACAGGACCGTGGTTTTCTGTCCCGTTTAGAACAGTGAGTCTGGTCAGCCTAATTGTAATTGGATTTCCCATCCGCGTGGCAAAATAAAGGCCAGTTGTTTTGCACGCCCGATCATGATTGCACCACCCGAACCCCAGGTTCAGCCATATGCCGAGAAATTACATGAGGCTCAAATGCACAGGGCATTAGAGAAGGACGACAGATTGTTCTCTGTGGTAGGGTTTTATCTGAAAACGAGGGCTGATTTACATGAATTTACAGCAAAAATGCAAATCACCGGGTTCCCCAATGGAGAGCAGAAGGACAGGGGAAGGCAGCTAGCTTCCTCCTTTATCTCAAAAGCAGGGGCCCCCACGGCCTGTATAGTGGAAAGCCCCCCTCAAGGCAGCCCCATGCACACGATGTCACACACTGGGGACTGTGCAGACCCCTTTATGCTCCCAGCGGTCCGTCTGAGCCTCCGAGCCTTCCATCTGTGCTTGATTGGCGTGGCAGACACGGGTGCTGCCCCGCCCGCTGCCCGGAGCAAGAGGCCGGGTTGTGAGGGGGCAGCTCCATCCTCAAGGGAGACCATGCCGAGGCGGCCCATTGGTACCAGGCGGCCGGAGTCATCTGGTCACCCCCGGGAGTGGCTCAGGCGAGGCCTGTGCAGTGTCTTTAGTTCACCATTCACATCGCAGCGTAGAACGAGGCTGCAGTGTCTGGAGCCAGAACTGACATCCGTGAAAGTATGTGTGTGAGTGTCTGTGAGTGTGCGTGCATGTGTATGCGTGTGCAACATCACTTATGGTCAAAGTCTTCTGTTTGTTAAGTGACATGCCAAGTGAATATTATTGCATATTAACTATTTGTGCCAAGTGAGAAGATGATCCTATTGTACACATCTGTTTCCCTTCCATTGTTTTAAGGGGAGAGGGCCCAGAGCGGTCTCCATAGTTGCACATCATCATTTTTGGACTTAGTTTCATTTCACACAGGTGGATGTGGGGTCACATGGGGCAGACACCAAACTGGGGGCCTTCCACGTGGGAGGTGAGAACCTTTGCCACCGTCTTGGCGGTTACCAGTTGTGACACAGTTCAGCGTAAGGGTTTGCATGGGCCGGGGCCGGGAATCGAACCCTGGACCTCACAACGGAAAGGAAGCACTCAACCGCCGAGCTGTCCCGGCATCCCTGTTTCTTTTCTAACTAGAGCAGATAGTCCACGTGGGTGAAGTGTAGCTGGCTGAATATTGTCCCTCCTGCCCGGGCTGTTTCTGCCGGCCCTTCCCAGACGCACGGAACACAGATCACCAGGGAATTTAGCTGAGCCTTACCGGGCGACACAGGGGCAGGAAGTCAGCGAGCCACCGTGCCTTTATTATTCCATTAGACGCCGAGGGGAGGGGAGGGCACTTTATTCATTAGGGCACTGCTTCTTCAATACCGATTTAATATTTAGACAGAAAATCGATCCCTGGCCTTGGAAGATGGCATGCGGGCTTGTTCTTACAAGTGGAGGAGCTACCAGCAGACAAGCTTGAAGGTGCAGCTCACACCCACCTTCTTGGTGACGTCGCAGGGGCACCCGCACCACTCTGTCCCTTCTGCGGCCACAAGGAGACAGAAGCAGAGCCCCCCGAATGGACTCAGGCCAGCATTGTCCTACAAGTCCATCAGGAGCTGGGGGGAGTGGGGGGCGGGCTGTCTTTCTCAAGTTGTCACCTCTCTGAGGTGCGTCTACCGCCGGGCTCCAGACCTATGACACTGAGAGTCCTCTCTGCTTCACCCAGGTTTCGGGGGGACCTGCCCGAGAAGAGAGAGCTTGGAGTGCAGGTGCACACGCATAGTAAACAGCAGCCGCGCCTCAGCGGGGCAGCGCCCGGGGCTCCACACCCACACATCTCCTAGGACTCCCTTCTGCGTGCACCAAAACCACGGGGTGAGGGCGGGAGCGGGGGTCCATCAGGGTTACCCAAGACCACCACGTGACCTTTGACTATGAGACAAGAGGCGGATTCATGGGGGACACGTGATGCTTATTCCTTTGAGGTGTGGATATTGACTTATCTCTTTTCTTTTAGAATGTGTCCTTACTATTTTCAAGTCATGAAACGAATGGGCGTGGATATACCAAGTGCACCAAAGACCCTGAAAAGCTGATTTTCTCCCTGGCAGGCCTGTGGTCTCCCCGTCCTTGGGGGCGCCGGCCCCCCAGGCCCCGAATGCAGTTGTGTCTCCTGTTCCCGGCATCCGATCACATTGTACACATCCACACGTACTGTGTTCTGCTCACGCGCATGGGCATCCCCTTCCATCAGGGGACAGACAAAGAGGTAGGGAGCGATGTCACGTGATCTTTGTTTTTAGAAACGTTGTCAAGGACTTGCAGGTTTCATTCACATACATTGGGTGACACGGTCACTCCGAAGCCCCGTCTCTTTCCTTTCCCCATCCTCATCTTCTGTTTTCTCTCCTACTCTCCCCACTCCCAACCTCCCACCTGAGAGACCAGGGCCCACGCGGTGAATTCTTACTTGGTCCTTCAGACACCTGGTAAGTACACGCCGTTTGCTTTTCAGAGATGAAAAGCCACGTGGCATGCTTCCGGGGAGCTCAGCCTTGTTCCTCAGCCATCCCTGTAGAGATCGTTGCCATCCCCATGTAGCTTCTCATGCGTTCTCTGGGCTCCCGGCCACTGACCCATGCGGTGGCCGCCTCCTGTAACCCAACCACCAGCAGCACTTCTACGATGGGCACGGAGGTGGCTATGGATTCGGGCACCTGATAGTAGTGTCTTTGTCCACACGTGTCTGCAACGCTCCTGTGTTCCTGTCTGTGAAGTACGCTTGCAAGGGGGAGCTTGCTGGGGGCACCGATCCGGTCTTATCCATGACAGCAGCCATTGCCAGAGAAGGTCACATGATGTGTCCCACGAGGAAGCTCTTTTCTCACACTCTCTGTGCTCCTGTCCTAGCAGGGAGCCCAGCTCTCTGGGAGTTTTTGCCCATCAGACGTGTGTAAACCCGTAATTCCTTTGTACGTTCATTTGCATCACCCTGGTGTTGGCGAAATTCGATCTGTTCGTGTTTATGAACCATTTAGATTTGTTCTTCTCTGCATTTGGGATTCAAATCTTCACCCATCTGTCTTTAGAGCGGTTAGTGCTTGTTAATTTGGGAAGCGCTTTCTACTTTGTAAACAGCATGTGCTGGTTGCTGCGCTGGGCTTGGGAGCCCCCCTGGGAGGGCTGCCTCTCAGCTCTGCCTCCCAGAAGCCACGCTGCCTTGAGCCCAACTTCCTCACCTTTGGGCTGGGGACCGATATCTTGTCTCATAGGGACATTGAGAGACATGCTAGGTAGACAGAAATAATTATGACCCAGGTGTCAGTTCATTAAAACCATCATTTCTACTCATCAGCTTATACGATCTTAGGATTTACATTTTATAGCATAAAAATGAGAAATTTACATTTCTCATTTTTATGCTATAAAGTGCTTTTTATTTTAAAACTTCCATCTTTTTCTGGCTGGTGAGCACACAATGCAACACATAGGTGATTATTGTAGAATTGTACACCTACGTAATGTGACTAATCAATGTCACCGCAATAAATTATAAATTTTTTAAATGTCTTAAAACTTCCATCTTTTCTGACTCAGTTAGGGGTGTGTCCGTTTCCATTCCATCTGAGACACCTGTCCCAGCCGTCACAGACCTCTTAACCCCAGAAGCGTGGTCTCCTGTTCTGAGGCCTGAGCACCCTCCAGTTCCGGCTGCTTGTGGGCCTGCCTTAGAAGTCACTTCCACGTTCTCTCTGGAGCTGGTCCCAGTTCCCTGGGGTTGGATTGGTGGACCCCATCTCATCCTCTCTCAGCCGGGGTCCCAGGGTGAAAGGCTGAGATCCCAAAGCCGTTGCATCCATGTAGTAACTTCCCTCTTAGGATGCCTAGGACTTACGGTAACAGCATGTGGGCAACAAAAGGGAACTTAAATGACCTCTTTGATTCCCTCAATACTGCCAATAGCTTCCTCTTTAAAGTTTGGCTTTTAAAAACAATAAGTAGTCGTGATTTTTTTCAAGCATTTAAATAGAACATTGCATCTGTACAGTGCTTTTCCATGATGATTGCTAGCTATTCTTTCTCGTATTTGTATGAGATAAGGAAACAAGAACCTTCTCCCGCCACAAACTAGATTACTTAAATATTAATATCAACAATTGGTCTTTTGGCAAGGACTTTGTCAGATGCTTCCTTGGACATCTTGCTCACTGCCGCTCCTATTTGATTTGTATCGATTTCTGACTAATTATTTCACTTTGTAATTAACTGCCCTGGTAAGTAAAAACAATACAATTTCAGAGTTTCTTTGTATTTAATCGTTGAATTAATGTCTTCTCTGAGATTGCAAATTATTTTGGCAAATGCACATTGTTATGCTTTCTATTGTCAATGACTTAAGAAATTAATGATTTCATTGGTTAATTCTAATTAATAACAGTGGCAGCTATTGGCTGTGGCAGTGCTCAGATGAATGTGTACATCCTTCCATCTCATTGGGTTTCATCATAATCTCCCTCATACTCAAAGTGGGAAGAATTTTGAAATGTCCCCAAAACAAAAGCCCCTAATGAGCCATTCTACCAGGGCCATGTGAGCAATTCTTTTCAGACGAGACACATGCATGTGCCACCCACATCTATTTGGTATGGAATTCTTCGTGAAGGTAGTGAACACACTATCAGCAGGTGTTTGCTCTCAAGGCCGGCATCTGGAGTACGGTGTTGAAGACCCTGGTGGGCACTCAGACAGGGGCTTACAGGAGCTTCCTTGGTCCATCCTTGGAACCCTGCTAGCGCTTTTTGGCCACCTTGTTGACAAGTGTTGGCATTCTGACCCCATTTGGGGTCCTGCCCTTTTAGGGTACTCCAGACCCACTCACCTTTGATAACTCTACTGTGAGGCCAAATCAATTCCACACCACTTGGCCCAGCACTTGAGGCCCTTCAACACTTTACCCCCATCCATCTTTCCAGTGTGACCTGTTTTCCTAGGGGCATGTCTCACCTGGGCTTCCAGAACCGCCAGTGAACAGCCCCTCCACCTCTCACCTGTGCAGAGGCTAAGGCTCAGCCCCGCTCACTTCATGCTGCGACCGTGGGACACACCTGCAGTTCTGAGGAAGAACCAGAGCCGACCTCCCTTGCACGCATCGAAAATGCTTGGAGGTTTGTGGAGGATGTGAAATGCTTCTTGTCTCCCTATAAGAAGCCTGGAGAATGGACTTGGGACCAGCATTGGGGGTTCTGTGTGGCTATTAGGACCCACGTGACTTATAACAGCTTTAGTTGTCACTCTTGTTGACCACATTAAGGCAAGTTAGAACTTCTACCTATTTTCCATAGTGGATGAGGATTTTTTCCCTCAAAATAGTGAACACATTACACCTGCTAAGCCTTCTTACCACCAATAATGATGATAAAAAACAGAAATACGTTCTGGTAGATCTTTGAATTTTCAGAATGACAGCTATTGCCCATGAGCGGAGTCTTCCCTAGCCCCCTCCTCCCCCATCCCCCATCCATAAAGAAACCATCTCTGATTCGGTCCTAGAACCCCTTCAGTTAATTAAAATAATGTGAAGGGAGAGCCCGACTCTTCGGTTCGGTCCTGTTAATTACAAAAGTATTCAATATGCCGCTGCAAATGGCATTCTGCTGGTGCTTAATTAAAATAAATACAAAAATCTAAATGAACTAAACAGAATTTGGCACTGGTCTGTGGTTACAGGGCCAAATTGTACGCGTGGCTAGAATGCAAGCAGAGGAATAAATTTTTACTCTTGCTCTTAATGAATTGGCCTCCGGCCCGATGCAGGGGATGCAGCCTGCTGTTTCATCTGCCAGGTCTGCAGGAGGTGCCACCCCCACTCACACACAACCCCTCTGCCCTCCCCACCAGGGGCACAGCTACTGGAAAGACACTCCAGGTCTAAGCTGAGGGGTGAGAGTGTGTTTCTTGAGCCCACCTTTCCTCTTAACTGAGAATGTGAAGAGCAACGTATGTTTTCAACCCCCTGGTCCGGGGGCTCTGAGACGTCTCTCAGCTACGAGCTCATTCGTTTTCCCTGCTCCTCGGCAGCACGTGGATTCCGGGGAGAGGAAGCCGGCTTCAGACTCACGGAGCGGGAAGGGAGGGAGCGCTGGGGATAAACTGCATCCTCGCGGTTGCTGGTCCCACAGCCCCGACTTCCCAGGCTCCGGTAACAAGTCTGGGTGCTGGGCCCTCACCTCCGTGTGGTTCGAGCCTGCTCTTAGTGTCCCCTTCTACCCGGAACGGCACGGCCTGGTGTTTCGTTCTAGTGATAACACGTCATTACACAACCTTACACATGGGACAACGTCCCCTCCATGCCCCGCCAGAACCTATATGGTTTTTACTAACCAAAGTCACCCCAATACATTTAACGTAAGAATAAAGTAAAATAAAATGATAAAATAAAATGAAATAATAAAATAAAATAAAATGATAAAATGAACTGAAGTGAAATAAAATTATAGAATAAAATGATAAAATAAAATAATAAAATAACAGAAAATGATAAAACAAAATGAAATAACAAAATAAAAGGATAAAATAAAATAAAATGTTAAATTAAACAATAAAATAAAATAAAATGATAAAATAAAATAATAAAATAACAGAAAATGATAAAATGAAATGCAATAACAAAATAAAATGATAAAATAAAATGAAATAAAATAATAAAATGAAATAATAAAATGATAAAATAAAATAATAAAATGATAAATAAAATAAAATGATAAAATAAAATAACAGAAAATAATAAAATAAAATGAAATAAAATAAAATGATAAAATGAAATAATAAAATAAAATAAAATGAAATAAAATGATAAAATGAAATATAAAATAATAAAATAATAAATAAAATAAAATAATAAAATAACAGAAAATGATAAAATGAAATAACAAAATAAAAGAATAAAATAAAATGAAGTGATAACATAAAAGAATAAAATAAAGTGATAAAATAGAACAGAAGAAAATGATAAGAGTAAAATAATAAGATATAAAGTAAGCGAGGCCTGCCTCCACAGAGCCTATTTCCACTGCGGGTCACAGCCACAGTGAGACCCTGCCTGTGGGCAGTGCCAGCACGCCAGGTGACCCAGCTGCCCCACGGTTCCAGCCCCGCCTCCACCCACACCTGCCCTTGGGCTATAGTGACCGTGCACCTGGGCTGCTGGACTTGTGCGTCAGGGGACAGCCCATATGTTGCTCCCCGCCCTTGACTTCCGGCCTGAGATGGGGTTCAGCCAGTGAGTCACCGACACGTCAGGATCGAGGTAGAGAGACAGGTCTGGGCATTTCTTCTCCACGCTCTGTGCTGTCGTCCGTAGCTCCTTCCCTCCGTAAAATGGAGAGGTGGCTGGGGACAGCCCCAACCGAAGCCCCTCCCTGGGGGCCCCCACAGCCGGTGTGGCTGTCCTAGTGGGCCCCACCTCTCTGGTTTGGTTCCTAGGGGTCCTGACGGAGGTGGACCCCTATCTCTGACCTTCTGTCTACAGGAGCTCAAAGTTGACTTCTAAGAATTTAGACCCTGTAAGCACTGAAATAAAATATAAGAAGTAACTATTTGGGGATTTAGGCATCGAGAAGGTTCTAAATGCCTAGAATTGGAAACCATCGAGGAAAACCAGAGAGCTATGTCTAAAACTTTTAACGTCTATACTCTAGGAACGCTGTATATGACAAATAAAGTGAAGAGCCGGTAGCAGGAACCTGCTGCTCTCTACCCGCATCTGGGCCCGTGCCCCCTGATTCTGGATTCCCGCACAGAGCCTGGCTGGTTCAGGAATTCACTTGCGCGGGTGTTTCTGGGGAGAAGGCTCACCCCAGCCCTGTTCTAAGGGCAGGGGGCATCACCCAGCAACCTTACCTGTGACCCTGGCCAGTGCTTTACTTTGGCAATGCCGGGCATCTGGCCAAGAACTGTTGGGAATTCAACCCTGTCCTCACCCTCAAAGTTAGGTGTCTCTCCTTTTTTTCAAAAGGACAGCCATGCAGTCGTTTACCACTCACACTATTGATTCCATCTGGACAGACACAGAACATGATCAAGACAGGCCGCAGCGTGGACAGCCACGACAATGTTTATTTGTGACGGCTTGACAGCAGACTTGGGGTAACACAAAGACTTTCTTCACCAATGGAGATCAATCCTTTCAAAGAAAAGCAACCTGAAACATCAGTGACTATGCTCAGCATTTCTCTCGACTGCGGTCGGCGGGGTCAGGGGATGCTCAGCATTATTTAGCAAGATCAAAACGTATTTAAAAAATAAAAAACAGAGAAGTAAAACCAAGAGAAGCTCAGGTTCTGGGGAACTCTGTGATGTATCTTTCAAATGGGAAGAGAAAAGAAGCAGAAGAGAGGCATCTTCTATTATTTACTAGCATCCCTCAGACAGCGGAATCAAAGCTCCCACTTCCTCCAACAAGCGCAGAAGTGCCGGCAGCCCATTTTCTGACCCACAGACGTGGATGTGGTCACCTGACTGCCAAGCCCACAACCGCCAGGGTAACGCCAAGACCTTGGAACACCACGCTCTTCCCAGCATCAATCATTTAGAAGACTTTTTTTATTAATAAAATGGGTCGGCTCCCAATGGCAGTATTGAATTTCATAGGGATGAGCCAAAAGTGGAGCAAAGGAACCCATTCTGTTGATTTGATTTTTCATATTCAGTTGAGAATGAAACGGGACTCTGATTCACAGTATGCTCAAGGCCTTGAGTCAGGGATAGAAGAAAATGGCGCATTTTTTTCAAAAGCTACTACCTGGTAGGAGACCTGAGACATACACGTGGACTGCCTGCTGAGCACTGCACAGTGACAGTACAGGGACCGTGGAATAGTTACTTACTCATTAAGTCCACAGGCTGATGGGGAGCTAAGACGGAGAGACCTATAAGAAGGACTGATGCGTCAGAACGAAAGCACCGGTGACAGAGAAGAAGTAGGAACTCCCAAAATGACAAACACGTACTGTCCACATGGAAATCCACAGTTTTTCTCAGGGATAGTCGAGGGTTTGTCCAGGAAGCGTTTATCCTGCAGAATCGTTTTTAAAATAGAAAGCAGGGGAAGCCAGTACAACTCAGTGGGTTGAGTGCTTGCTCATCTTGCAGCCTCAGGGTCTGAGGACTGAGTCCCGGCCTGGCCTGTGTGGACTCATATGCTGAGTTGGGGCGTGCCCCTTGTTGGTTCTCGCCGGGGCGAGCTTCCCAAGTGGGAGGCCCCCAGCTCATGGGGACGTGTTTGGCATGCAGGGGGTCCCCGGCCTGGTTCCTGCCCTGCGCAGCCCCTCACCCACCTGTGGAGTGAAACTACATGGAAAACTAATGACATACGACTATGGAGACTGCTCCGGGCCCTCCCCCTTCTCTTGTCTCTCTCTGTCTCTCTGTCAAAAACAATAAAAATAAATCTTTTTTAAAAATAGAAAGCAAAGTAAAGCTTGCTTCTTTGGAAAAGCAGCCCTTATGGTTATGCGTCAACACGCAGCCGCTAGTTTCCAAGTGTGTGACTCACACAGCACGAAGTGGCCAGAAAATCAGCACAGTCACGACTGGACAGTCTTAACGTCCCTTTTGTCATGTTGCCCAGCGAAGCTTCTGGTGGCAGGATGCCGGACCACCGACAACGTGTGTCCAAACTACACCCAGATCTGTTGCTTACACAGGAAGCTCTGTGTTCTATGGCAGAGCCGGGTCATTACTACCTGCCTTGTCAGGAGTCTCCTGACTTTATTTCTCCTGAGACTAATGCTCCCCTGTCTGGCTGGATAAGGGACACTCTCAGGAAGCCGGGTTGGAAAATGCTCATCGGCTCACCCGCTCTGAACGCCGGCGTGAGTCAGCTCCCCTCTCTTAGCCCTGTTTGCGCCTCCTTAAATAGGTGCAATCACACCTGCCTCTTAAGGTCGTCATTTAGATGAAGTGAGATGAAGCAGCTGAAAACACCTGATGGCGTGCAAAACACTACAGGCATTGCCAAATGAGGGGAAGCCCTGCTTCTTCAAAGAGCGATGAAACAGGGAGCAGGCTGGGTGAGGCACGTGCTGCCTTACCAGCCACTGCGGAGTCCTTCCCAAGACCACGCATGCAGCGGCCGGTTCCTGAAAGCTGCCCTTGGTCCTGGCTGGGCCTTGTAAGTCCACAGTCCCAAAGCTCAGCTAATCATCACATTGCTCACATACACGGTGTCTGAGTATTTGCTATCAGAAGGGCATCAAGTTCCCCCAGATATTAGCCGGAATGCTGACTCCCTTTGTTTTAGGTTTTCAATTAAACAGCGTATTGAATCTCAGCCTTTATACCTTTCAGTCCTAATAAAAATGCACCAAGGAGGAATATGAATTCCAGAGAGTCCTATTTGTTTTGGTTTGGTGACATTTACCTGTTCACTGGAGGGAATCCACAGTGAATGAAATAGCTCAGTGGCCAGCACAGGCAGCACAAGGGACCAGCAGTGAGTGTCTGTGACTGGAACCTGGAAAAGGTGTGTGGGGTGGGGCCGAGTGCAGGGGTCTGGACCTGGGTCCCAGAAACTCCAGTCAGTGGGTTGAATTCCCAGTGCTTCCATTTGCTCTGCCTGTCATCTTCCAACATGCACTAGATGGGATTTCTAACAAAGCTCCATACAAGAGGACCACAGGGCATGCTCTGAAAACCAGAACTGGGGGCAAGGCTGTTGTAAAGCCGGGGCCTGAGAAAGATGAGAGGAAGGACAGTCAGCAAGCAGCTACAGGATCCCCTTGAGAGAAGCCAGCCCAAAGGGGTCGCCCAGAGCAGAGACCGGAAGAGTGCTTTCACCTCCTGCCAAAGCTTCCTCCTGGGCAACCCCCGATGGATGCTGAGGGCAGAGAGCCAGGACCAGGAGAGAGGTTACAAAGGAGCGAACGGAAGAGACCAGTGCCTTCCCTGTGAGAAAGGGAGAGTCCAACCCTGGACTCCCGAGCTGTGACCTAAGAGTGATGCTAACCCCTCCTCTATAGGCTGAAGGTCACATTCTACAAAAAGCTCTTCAACAAAGACGTGAGGACATAGTACTTCATCCGTAAGTGCTTTTTCTCAATGCTACTGTCATCTACATCCTCAAAGAAAGAAGACAATGCCACCGATCCAATGTTGCAGGACAAGAGTTGGCTCCTTGATGAATCAGGAAAACTGATAGGGCCTGATCACGCGCATGTTCTTTTCTGCTACTTCTGACTCCAGACTTTTTAAAGGAAGAAAAAGCATGATGAACCCTCCAGGAACTGAAGCAAAGAAGGAGAAATGTAGAGATGAATCTTGGCTGGCAGAAGAAGGGGCAAGTTAAAGGCTCAGAACTGCACGTCTTCCCAGGGTGCTAACAAAGAGGAGAGGGGGTGATGAAAAGTGAGGCTCACAAGAGAGGTGGTGGCGAGGTTGGAGGAGCCCCGGAAAGCGTGCACGAAATTGGATTTCTCTCTTGTAGGAAATAGAAAGCCATTGCAAAATGCAATCAATTATATTAAGATTAAAACAAGAGATATAGATCCTACAGCCATTAACAAGATAAGGCAATACTAGAAACAATTTTTTATGCTCATAAATTGAACAACTTACAAGAAATAAGGTAATTCCTCAAAACCACAAACTGCCAAAATAGTACAATCCAGAGGAAATACACAATCTAACATCCCCTATGGCCACTTCCAACAACTTCCAGGGCCTCGTCCTCAGGTGTGTGCCCCTGGTGAATGGGAAAAGCGAGCAGGTATGGAGGCTCACCCACACTTAACAGCCTCGAGCTGGAGATTTTACATAACACGTGTGTCACATCCCACTGGTGAAAATCAGTCCTGTGTCCCTGCTTTAATGCCAGGCCTGAAAAACACAGTCTATGAAATGTAATCAAAAGACATGGTGAATATGTAAATTAAAAAAAAAATCATTTATTACAAAGACATATTGCTACTAATCTTCCTCAAAATACTCCTCCTCGCTTCGAACACACTCATCTCATCGTTCTGGCCACTTTCGAAGCAGTTCTGGAAGTCCTCTTTTGTGAGGGTCTTTAGTGTTGTGGCTGCCTCGATGTCCTGAATCAATTCATAATATTTACTGTTCATGGTCATTTTGACTTTGGGGAAGAGCCAGAACTCACACGGTGCCAGATTCAGTGAATAAGGTGGATGAGGACAGAAGTCATGTGTGACCTGAATCGATTCAGGTGTGATCACAAAATATGGTGAATTTTTAAATAAAAAAAATTATTACAATAAAAGACACATTGTTCAAAGTAAGGGAGAGTCTTTTGTGGGGGCTAATGGCAATGTGTCTTTTACTGCAATAAACATTTTTTTAATGTAAATATTTACCGTATCTTTTGATTACATCTCATAGTTGTGGACCTAGAAAGAGATGAACATGGATGCTAGTAAGTGCACAGGGAGTGAGAGCTCTGAGGAGTATAACTTCCCAATGTTTAAAATCTAATCAATATTACTAACCATTACAATCTCCATCATCTTCATCAACATCTTCACCACTATCATCATCAAACTCATCATCATCATCACTATTACCATCATCATTATTTCTATCATCTTCATCATCATCATTACCACCATCATGACCATCACCATCATGACCATGACCATCATCATCATCATCTTCATTATTACCATCACCATCATCACCACCATCATCACCACCATCACCATCATCATCATCTCCATCATCACCACCATCATCACCACCATCACCATCATCATCATCATTACCATCATCATCATCAACATCATCATCACCATCACCATCATCATCATCTCCATCATCTTCACCATCATCACCACCATCATCACCATCATCTTCATCATCACCATCACCATCATCACCACCATCATCACCATCATCACCACCATCATCATCACCATCATCACCATCACCATCACCACCATCATCACCACCATCATCATCACCATCACCACCATCATCACCATCATCTTCATCATTACCATCACCATCATCACCACCATCATCACCATTATCATCATCATCATATCTATCATCTTCTTCATCACCATCACCATCACCATCATATCCATCATCTTCTTCAGCACCATCACCATCACCATTAGGCACATGATGTAGTCACAGGCCCAAGACAGAACATGAAGACCTGCTGACAGGCTCAATGCTCACACAGCTGGTCTGGTCAAGAGAACCCCCATCTAGCCTCCCTCATCTGCAGAGATTGACTCAGTTCATACAAATAAGTTTAAGTTTTCAAATCCAAGACATAATAAAATGAGTTTTATTATGCTGACTGGTCTGTAGGTGCACCTTCGTAGGAGCAGCCCTGCCCACCTCTCCCTCACCCTCATAACCTTCACCCAGACCTACCCTCAGGAATAAGAAAGTGGGGTACCGAAGAGCCTGCTAACAAAGGGGGGGAGGTGTGCAGGGGGCGGGGGGGAGAGGATTTACATTTTGCACGGTATCTGAAGAATGCTTTGTGGGGGAGAAATGTGTTTTAAAACTACATTTGTATATGTGCCAAAGTAGATTCAAGAGAATACCTGTGCAGAATAAACAAAAAGATTAACAGCCACATTAATAGGACTAAATATGAAAAATTGTACACTGTTAAGAGTATTGCTTTCCTCCCAGATAGCAATCCATGTAGAGTTAACCCTCTTCGTGTAGGGTTAAACAAAACCTAAAAACACCTCCCAATCAAGACATTGTTCTACTAACTTTTAAGAATGTCCCAAAGTGCTATGTACCAGCACCCGCAAAGAGTGCATGTGACCAAGACACCCGCAATGCGGGTCAATAAGGCCTTGTTCTCCACTCAAGGTAGAATGAAAATTCATGTTATGTGGCCTGCTGTCCACCATACGGGGGCTTCCACACACTCGGGTGGCCCTGAGGTACACAGATTTTCGTGGACAAATATAGTTCTCCTTTACTTGTCCTTTGGAGGACTCAGCATCCCAGGTGCTCATTCTGAGACAAGCCAAGTGAGGTCAGGATTCAATGGCAACAGGTATTAATCTTAGTCCATGAACCCAAGAGCTTAAGAAAGGACATTTTTAAATGCCTCTGAAATCCTGTTACTTCTAACTCTAGGTCGTCATCTCAATGGGGCCATGGGGTGCTCTATACTGTCATCACTGGGTCCCCTCCCTGTCCTGATTACTCAGAGTTCAGGAAGCCACGTGTGGCCAAGGCTTTAGGTTATGGGCCACTGATCTGTACTGGTTACCGTGAGGACATCCCCTGTTCTTGCCTGAAGCATAACTCAAGACGTGTGTTTCTTGGGGGCACCCGTGCCATACGGGGCACTCGGACTCCTTGGAAAGTGTGGAAACCCCCGTGCCTGTGGCTCCTGCAAGGAGGTGAGTGGTGGTTACCACCCCAGCAGGTCCGGGACCCAGGCCACTGCCCTGCTCCCTCCCAGGCTGCTCAGCCCCAGAGAACCTGCCCCCTCGCTCCATCCGTAGACGGCTCCCACCTCCCCCCACAGTCCCCAAGCCCTCTTTCTGGGATTGACCATGTTAAACCACAGCCACATTTTCCACAGCTGAAGCACTACCAAGAACAGCTTTACCATGAAACGTATACAAGATGAGGAAAAACACTAATATGCCATTATTCTAACACATGGAAATGAAAGGCATGACAGCGCAGTCATGCTTCCATATTGGCACAATCTGAAGGGCCATTTCCTTTTACACGGGTGTGACATTTTCGGTCAATCTGAGTGAGTTAGTAGACTGGAACGGAGAGTTCTGAATGCATAGAGGTTTTACAGTTATGGAGGACTGCTCTATTTCAAACACTTTGATCCCTGGTATGTCTTTTTTCTATTAATAGCTGTCCAAGACAATACCTTTTTTATTCGACAAGTTTGCATGGGATGTCACTATGACTTTGTTGTAGGATGAGAGTACTGGGTAGTAAAATATTTAAAAAAGCATCGCTTGGTGACTTGAGGGCCATCCCACATCTTGTCACCCTCCTCCTCTGTGAAGCAGAAAAGTCTTCCACCTTCCTTAAAAATGAAGAGAGAGGGAAAGCTGGGATGGCTCAGAGGGTAAAGCGCTCGCTTTGAAGCTCCGAGGACCGAGGATCGAATCCCGGCCCCGGCCCGTGTGGACCCACATGCTGAGCTGGGTTGTGCCCCCAGTTCAGTTCTTGCTGGAGCCTATGTGGGAGGCTCCCGGCCCAGTTCCTGCCCTGCGCAGCCCCATGCCCACCTGTGGAGTGAAATTACGTGGAAAACTAATGTCAACTATGGAGACTGCTCTGGGCCCTCCCCCTTCTCTCTGTCTCTGTCTCTGTTTCTCTCTGTCAAAAATTAATAAAATAAATCTTAAGAAAAAAAAATGAAGAGAGAAACCATATCCTCTTCAGACGGTTGTCATGGGATTGAGTGAGAATGGAGACAGGCAGACAGACAATGTGCTTGGAACTATGCCTGGCACATAGTAAACACCATGTAATGTGAGCTCTGTTGTTATGACTTATTAATCTTGTTTTATACTCTCAAAGCTATTGACTCTATTTTACTTGGATCATGTGGCAGTCCTATTTTTATTTTTTGAGAAATTTCTATCCTGTTTTCCAGGTTGGCTGCACCAATTTACATTCCTATCAACAGTGTTCAAGGGTTAGCATTTCTCTCCCTCCTCTTCAGTATTTGTTTTTTGTTTTTTCCAATAATAACTATCCTAACAGGTCTGAGGTGATAGCTCATTGTGATTTTGATGTGCATTTCCCTGATGATTAGTCATGTTGAGCATCTTTTTGTATACCTGTTGGCCTAATGTATGTCTTATTTGGAGAAAGTTTATTCAAGTCCTTTGCCTGTTTTTGAAATCAGGTTTTGTTTGTTTGTTTGTTTGCTACTGAGTTGTAGGAGCTCCTTGCATGTTTCAGATACAAATCTTTTAGCAGATACATGACTAACAAATAGTTTTCCCATTACATAGCCACGTAGGTTGCTTGTTTACTCTGTTGGTGGTCTCCTGAGCTGTGCAGAAGCTCTTTAGTTTGATGCCATTGACCTTGTTAATTTTGCTTGTTACTTATACTTTTGGAGGGGAAGCCGGGATGGCTCAGTGGGTTGAGCGCTCACTTTGCAGCCCTGGGGACCGAGGATCGAATCCCGGCCCCGGCCCGTGCGGAACCATATGCTGAACAGGGGAGTGCCCCCAGTTCAGTTCTCTCTCTGTCTCTGTATCTCTCTCTCTCTCTCTCTCTCTCTCTCTCTCTCTCTCTCTGTCAATAAATAAATAAATAAATAAATAAACTTATACTTTTGGTGTCGTAGCCCAGAAATCGATGCCAAGCCCAATGTTATGAGGCTTTTCACTTTGTTTTCTTCTAAAATGTTTACAGTTCCAGGCCTTCCATCTAAATCTCTAATCCAGTTTGAGTTGATTTTTGACACAGTAGGAGATCAGGGTCCAGCTTCCTTCTTTTGCATGTGGACACCCAGTTTTCACAACCCCAATTTTTGGAAAAAACTGTCTTTTCCTCATTGTGTATTCTTGGCACCCTCGCTGGAATCAGGTGACTAAATGTGTATGCATTTATTTCTGGGCTCTCTAATCTGTCCTGTTGGTCTTCTGGGTATCTACCCAAAAGAACGGAGATCAGGATCTCAGAGAGACACCTGCATGCTCAAGGTCACGCAGGACTCTTCACAATGGGCAAGATACGGAAACAACCCAGATGTTCACTGACAAATGGATAAAGAGAATGTGGTCGAGACATACAGTGGAGTATTACTGAGCCTTAGCAAAAGAAAGAAGTCCTGTTAGTGGTGGCAACATAGATGCTAAGTGACATAAGCCAGCTCCAAGACAAATGCTGACTGCATGATTCCACTTACACCAGGAGGTGTGTAAAATAGTCAAACTGAGGAAGCCCGGATGGCTCAGCCGGTTAAGGGCTCACTTTGCAGCCCCAGGGTCCGGCCCTTGCAAACCCATATGCTGAACTGGGGTGTGGCCCCAGTTTGGTTCTCTCCAGGGTGAGCTTCGCATGTGAGAGGCCTCTGGTTTGGCCCCCAGCTCCAGGGGGCGTGCCTCCCATGCAGGAGGCACCCGACCCGGTTTCTGCCCTGCACGGCCCCCGCCCACCTCTGTGGAATAAAACCAAGTCAAAAACCAATGACGTGCAACTGTGGAGACGGCTCTGGGGCCTCCCCCTTCTCTCTGTCTCTGTCTGTCTCTTTATGTCAAAAACAATAAAATAAATCTTAAAAAAAAAAAGTTTTGGGGGAAGTTGGGATGGCTCAGTGGGTTAGGCACTCACTTTGCAGCACCTAGGACTGAGGATCGAATCCTGGCCCCGGCCCCGGCCCTGGCCCCGGCCCCGGCCCGTGCGGAACCATGTGCTGAACTGGGGAGCTCCCCCAGTTCAGTTCTTTCTCTGTCTCTGTATCTCTCTCTCTCTCTCTCTCTCTCTGTGTCAAAAACAATAAAAAAATAAAAAATAAAAAAATAAAATAAATAAAAAGTTTTGGAGGTGATGGATAGAGTACCTTGTCAAACTCATCAAATTGTGAACCTCACATGCATGCCGTCCTGTGGCTGTCAATGGTTCCGCAATAACACTTCTAACTTTTTTTCTTGGAGTCCTAAACCTTTAACCTGTAGCTGCCACAGGAGCAGAGTGAGTGTGGATATTTCAATGCAAGGGGCGTGTCATTGTAATCAAGTCACTAGGAGGTCAGAGTGCATTAAAGCAGACCCTGATCCAATGACCGTTGTCCTTCTAGGAAATGTGGACACACACACAGAACAGCCTCGGAGAAAGCTTGGCCCTGCTGACTGCTTGAGTTTGAACTTCTAGCCTCCAGAACTTGAGACAATAAATTCCTATTGTTTTAAGGCATCAAATGCCTGTGACTTTGTACGGCAGCCACAGAGAACAACTAACTTATGTCTCGCCCAACTTCAAGAGCCATGGACAGCCCACCAGTCAGCTCTACCTGTGCCCTCCGCTGTGCCCTTGGGGCCGCCCCAGCCAGCTTGCCATCCTCCCTTCTCTGGGGGTCACTGGAATCGACCTCCGGCCCTCGTGTCCGCAGGTGCGCTGCCGTGCCCCTTGGCGGTGTGTCCTGAGGCTCAGCCGAGTCATACAGCAGCGGATTCAGCCCATCCCCACACAGGGCTCAGAGCAGCGCCAGGGCGTCAGGGAAACGACAGCGTCAAGTTCAGTGTGAATCACAGGCTTGTCAGACTCAGCACATGGGCGCGCACACACAGTCACCCACCTCCACCCACTGTCACACAGAGGGCACCTGCCTTTAGAGCCCACTGAGCCGGCATGTTGTGGGCTCGAGGCGAGCAGGTGGTCTGCCACTCGGGGCTTCGGGGTCACTGGGGTCACATTGTTGCCATCCATGGGTGCACACCGCACTGAAGCAAGCTATTTTGAATTGATGTTTAGTATCAAGGCTTTTATGACTGCGATCCACAGCTCATGTCTCGCTGTGAGGTAACAATTTGAGAAATGCAGAGAAATACCCTGTTCACAATTTCACATTCACGCTCAGTCAATACGAGGCATTTTACCGGGGACGGCAGCCTCTTAGGAAAATCATAATCTGCGCTCTCTGCCAGAAACACATCTTCTCAGTCTCACAGCAGCCTCAGCCCAGCTACAAAACCTGAAACCGCTTTGTGTTATAGTTCCTTGTTGTGCTAGATCGGGAAATCTGAGGTAGAAAATCCCCCATGAACACAGCATGCACCGTTCTCGGTGCAGATGCAGAACACGTCAGCCATACTCACAGTGATGGCAGAACTGAGATCGGCCGCATTTTACGAGACAACTGTAAGTGCTGAAGGACAGACAGATCATCACCTTTGAACGATCCCACTGGCGAGTTCCCCTGCTGACATACGCCTCCCACTGTTCCTGCGGAACCACGCCTCTTCCTCTGAACTTTCCAGAAAAGTACCTGTCCTTGAATCTGAAACGGATTTGCGTAAAATCAGCACTTCAAATCCTGCACATGTGAACTTCTTCCCCAGGGCCCTGTGACTTACAGGTAGGATACGCTGCACCGACCTGTCGTCCACTTTGGAATTCAGATCTAAGAAGATCTAAGGCTTCCAAGGGACAAAGGCGGCAGCTCTCATTCATCATACAGCTAAGCGGTAATGAAAGAAGACAGGTGACATAAATTCCAGTATTTCAGCAAACTGGTAGAAGTGAGGAATGAGTCAGCTGTTTAGTTTGTTGGTAAAGAAATGACTTTTAGGGAAGCTGGAATGGCTCAGTGGGTTAAGTGCTCGCTTTGCAGCCCCGGAGACCAGGGATCGAATCCCAGCCCCAGCCCTTGCAGACCCACATGCTGAGCTGGGTGTGCTCCCAGTCCAGTTCTTGCCGGGGCCTATGTGGGAGGCTCCTGGCCCAGTTCCTGCCCTGCGCAGCCCCATGCCCGCCTGTGGAGTGAAACTATATGGAAAACTAACGCTATCAACTATGGAGACTGCTCTGGGCCCTCCCCCTTCTCTCTGTCTCTCTCTGTCTGTCTCTCTGTCTGTCAAAAACCAATAAAAATAAATATTAAAAAAATAAAAAAGAAATGACTTTTTCCTTATATGCAAGATGTGATATACAGATACCAGGTCATCCACAGAAAAAACAATGAGTTACACCTCTAAATCTATCGTGATTCCTACAGAGAACTTCCCAGATTGTTACTGATGCTCAAGTTAAGGAGGAATCTAAAGCACATGGGACTTTCTTTCCTATCTTCCAGAGCACACCGTATTTTTCGCTCCATAAGACGCACCTGACCTGCCTGGACCCGCTCTCCTTCCATGCAGCCCCTGCTTTCTGATCTGGCTGCAGGCTTCCCCACGGCATCATTAAGGTCCCCAACGTGCCCTCTTCTTTGCAGTATTCGCTCCATAAGACGCACACACTTGTCCCTCCACTTTTGGGGGGGGGGGGAAGCGTGTCTTATGGAGCAAAAACTACGGTACTTTGAGAAATAAATAGAAATGTTAAAAAAAAAAAAAAGATTCCCTGTAAAGGATAACGGTTATTTCAAGTTTATGCACGGGTTAGAGACAAAAGCGGTAATGTGAGAGAAAACGGGGAAACGTCCTTTGCCGAACTCCCGGGGCCGCCCCGCTGAGAGGCTGAGGGAGGAGTCGGGTTCTCCAGGTCCGGAGGAGTGGCGCAGAGGCCCCGTGTTTGGTGTGATGTGACCCCAAGAAATGCACGTTGACCAGCACCGCGGGGTGTTGGGGATCCCAGGTGTCCTGAACGGCACACTGGTTTACACCGTTAGATGTGCCAAGAAACGGAGCTGGAGTATCTACGGGCCACCAGTGGTGTGTCGCAGGTAAAGGAAATAGAGCCCTGACTTGGATATCGGGCCTCATCCCGAGCTGAGTCCTCACTGCACAGACTTCTCGGCGCTCAGGCGGGACCTTCGGTTGATGAGCTGGGCCAGGGTCCCCACGGAACGCAGGTGGCTAAGCTGGAATCTCCCCGCGCTCGGCCAGCACAGGGGGACCTGCAGGACACGCAGGGACACGAAAGCCAGCCTTGACGTCAGCCCGACCAGACATCCCCGTCGTGTCTGTGCTCACCCCACACGGAGCCTCAGCAAAGCCACGGAGCCTCACCGGGCTGAGCCTCCCTGGTCATTTAAAGGAGGAGGACTTGTCGGGAAAATGAAATACCCCTGGCGTAGAGGAGGCATTCAATCACAGCCAGGACAGTGAGGTTAACTGGGAACGCACCACAGTAACTGGGATGGAGGTCCGTGCCCAGAAAAGCTTTCTAAGCGCGTTCTAGGGGCCCCTTGGTTTACCGTCAGCTACTCTCACTGATCACAAGGCCCCCAGCGGGCACTCCCTCTGAGTCTGAAGTTTCAGTCACCTTTCTTCAGAATCCTGCTGCCCAGAAGATTTGCCAGCAGCCTCCCAAGAAGACAGAGAAAGCGGCTGCCCGTTCAGTGCCCACCTGTGTGCACACCCATCCCCCCACCCCCACCCCAAGAGCGGAAGCCACCAGCCACAGATGTGCAGCCACAGGCGATGAAAGGGAACGATTCTCCAGTGAACTTGAAGTGTCCGCTGCACTTGTGCTCATTTGCACGCCTCTACTATCCCGTGTGTTATCTTTTTTGATTAATAAGCTTTTCTTTTCAGAGCAGTGTTAGGTTCACAACAAGACTGTGTGGGAAGTGCAGAGAGTTCCCATACGGCCCCTGCCCCCACCCCTGCACAGCCTCCCGCACTGGCGGGGCACATTTGCTACAGTAACGAACCTACGAGGACCCAGTTCATTGACACGCAGAGTCTACAGTTAAGAGCAGGGTTCACGCATGACGGTGTAAGTTCCATGGGTTCAGATACATGCCTATGACACGCGTCCACCACTGTCGTCTGCCCAGAGCACTATCACTGCCCTGCAAATCCTCTGTGCCTATTCCGACTCCTCCACCCAACACCTGGGAACCGCTGATCTCACTGTCTCCTGAGTTTTGCCTTGTCTAGGTCATGTAGCTGAAGTCACAGCGGGTGCAGCCTTTGGGGGCTGGCTGCTTTCTCTTCCTCATATGCACGTGCGTTTCTTCCAGACCTTTTTATGGTTTGGAAGCTCATTTATTTTTAGCGTTGGGTAATATCCTATTATCTGGATGGACCACAGGGTAGTTATTTCCTTACCTACTAAAGGACATCTTAGGTGGTCCCAACTTTTGGCAATTATAAATAAAACTGCTATAAACATTTGTGTGCAGATTTTTGTGTGGGCACGAGTTTTCAAACTTTTTGGATGCGTGCCGAGGGCCCTGACTGCTGGAACGTTGAGTAAGGACATGTTTAGTTTTGTAAGAAATCGCCAAACTGTCTTCCGAAGCGGCTGCACCACTTTGCGTTCCCACGAGAGAGGAAGGAGCATTCCTGCTGCTCCACACCCTTGTCAGCATTCGGTGACGTCAGTGTCCTGAATTTCGGCCAGTCTAGTGGGTGTGCAGGACTGTCTTCTTGTGGTTCCGTTTGACATTTTCCTGATGGCCTATGCTGTGGAGCGTCTGTTCACGTGCTCGTTTGCCATCCACGTCTCTTCTGTGGTGAGGTGTCTGTGTAGGTGTTTTGTGCATGTTTTGACCCAGCTCTTTGTTTTTTGGTTATTGGATTTTAAGAGTTCTTTGTGTACCAGGGGCTGTCGTCCTTACTAGATGTGTCTTCTGCAAATGCTGTCTCCCGGCGTGTGGCTGGTCTTCTCCTTCCCTCATCAGCTTCTTTCACAGAACAGAAGCGTTAAAATGTCTCAGCCCGGGGAAGCCGGGAGGGCTCAGGGGGTTAAGCGCTCACTTTGAAGCCCCGGAGACCAAGGATCGAATCTTGGCCCCGGCCCATGTGGACCCACATGCTGAGCTGGGGTGTGCCCCCAGTTCAGTTCTTGCTGGGGCCTATGCGGGAGGCTCCCGGCCCAGTTCCTGCCCTGCGCAGCCCCGTGCCCACCTGTGGAGTGAAACTATATGGAAAACTAATGTCAACTATGGAGACTGCTCTGGGCCCTCCCCCTTCTCTCTGTCTCTGTCTGTCTGTCTGTCAAAAACCAACAAAAATAAATCTTTAAAATGTCTCAGCCCTCCCTCAATGGACCAATACTGGCCCATTGAGAATTTTAAAATAGGGCTTTGATTTTCTACCTCATATAGTCTTGACCTCAACGGTGACATTCGCTGTCAACGACGCTCCTGCCCCTTACTCCCAGCGACCCTAGTAGAGACGGCACCGAGACTGGCACTGTCCCCTTGACCTCAGATGCACATGGAGAGCAGGTCCCTGCAGACCCCCAGGCCTCATTCGCCTGGATCTGGAGGGTCCCGCAAGCTGACGGGAATGCAGCTTCTGGCTGCCTGACCGCATCAGACCCAGAGAAACAGCAGTAGCTCAGAACCTCGGGGCCTGCTCTCCAAATGACAGCACTGATTAAATAGTAATTAATATCAGAACAGGCTGAATGACATAATCAAGTAAGCTGCAGGTAACGCAATTACAGTAGTTATTTAACACTTAATAAGTACCAACGGAGCGAGTCTTGCCTCTGCCTTGAAGCAGCCCCAGTACGAGGGGACGGCTTTCCTACAAGGACCCAAGGATCCAACTGGCAAACTGTGGTCCCCTCGTGGGACTAAAACATCAGGTGAAAAGGAACCCAGCTTCTCAGCCTACAGCCCAGACTTTACCACATGTTGGCCCAGTAGCAGTGGGGCCAGCCAGCGCCTGCAGATCTGTGGGGACCCAGGACCTGAGGGACCTAAAGGGAGACAAAGGTACCAGGACCGGCACGGTGCTGCTCCCCTTAGAAACCGGACCAGCAGGTGGGCACACGGGCCCTGAGGAGGACACAGCTCAGGCTCAGTCTAACTGGCGCAAGGGAAGAAATGGAAGGCGAGTCCCAGAGACAGAGGGGGCATCTTCAGCAACCATCTCACTGGCTTCTGGGGTCAAGCTCCTGGGACCAAGTGTTCAAGACCACACACAGGCTTTGCTTGATTTTGCCCGTGGCCGGAGCACACGTCACCTCTTCTGGAACTATCTGAAGGACAGGTGTGAGCAACGCCTTGGAAGGACAGATGCATGTCTTTTTCACAGACAGCACGTCTACCTGCCGATTGGCTCGTCCTGAAACATCCTCACAGGAGTGTGTAAGCCTATTCTGAAGAGCAGAGGTGCCAATATGACGGAGAAGACTACGCATTACATGCCAACTGAGATGCGGTGTCTAATCACACTCCCTGGTGACCCGGTGTTGTTAAACCAATGGATGGGACAGGGCAATATTAAGGGGATATTGCCTACTAATAAAACATCCTCTATTTCTTCCACTTCCAGGGAAAGATTTGTTGTTCATGAAGCCAAAATGCAGTCATGAGGAATGTTCACACTTCTCAGGGGATTTTTCAAGAGTTTGGAACTTTTGCTTCCTGTTTTAGCCTAGAGATAAACCCCCTTCCTTCCTGCGCCCCCAGCACAGTGCAGCGCTGACCGAGAATAATAACACTCATTGACGATGCAGTTTCTAACCCCGTGGTCTCATCATGAATATTTGCTGTCTGGCTGGGGGCTGGATCCGGCTGCCTGCCTCTCCGCTTCCCTCCCTGCTGCAGCCGAATCCATTGTTAGGAGAGTGTCGTCATGGCAACGGAGGGCCACAGAAAGCAAAGCAACTGACAGCCACCCACACAAAGCTCGCCAGATCCGTGCGCTAATTAAAAGGGTCTGCGCTCAGGGCCACCTTGCAAATGAGAAATGTCAGTCAGAAACCCGTGGTCACCACAGCCCCTGCAAACAGCCCCGGGAACTCCCGACCACAGGGCAGGTGCCGACTTCCCCAAGCCGCTGGATGCGACCCGGTGACGAACTCCCAAGTCATCCCAACTCCCAAGTCATCCCAACTGCTTGGCGGGGCCCTCTTATGAAATGCATGGAGTCTCTTTTTGCCAGTAAGCGCATAAAGCAGAGAACGTGAGTGATTGATTAAGAGGAAGCTGTGTGCCTTCGATCCTGATTTAGATCTGAGGTCATTTGTAATTGAAATTGCGTTCGGAACTTCTGGGCTGGAAGAGGGTGTGCGGGGGCACTGAGTGACTTGAAGCTGCCTCTTGGGGTCTCGGGATGCAGGACCATCATTCTAAGTGAGGCTGGATGGCGGCGCGTTCCTTGAACTTGAATCAGTCTCTGTGTCACAGTGGGACTTTGGAACAGGCTGACTGTAGCGTCTCCAATGTACCAAGTGGCATCCAGAATGTGGGGTCAGGCTCTGGCCCCCAAACAGCTTGCAGCTGCCCCCCCTGTCACTGGGCTGTCCATCATCCAGCCCCAACAGAACTCTGCAGCCGTCCCAGGCACCGTGTCCCCTGAGGTGCACTCACCTCCAAATAAGACAGCTTCACTACCCACATGGGGGAGCCCGGAAGCCGCACTCTGTCTCTGTAGTGGCCCCTGAGCAGGAACAGAAAGTGACATTCCCAGAGAAACCAAGGGGCCAGAATTGGTTTCTGAGTCCAACACACACAAATGTAAGCCCACAAGCCACGGGAAGCAGCCGGACTCTGAAGACCAAAAACAACATGGGGTCCTGTTTGAGGTCCCCAAAGATGGAGGTCCACCCACGTCTATGTGCAACCTGGTATTAGGATCTCCCTGTGACCTCCCAGAGCCAAGGAGTCACCGGGCAGCGTCTGGCGGGGCCCCCAGGGACAGCATCACCCACTTGTTCGTCTCCCTCCCAAGGCGGGGCTCCTGTCTGAGGGGTGGGAGAGACGGCGCGCTGCGGGTCTGGCTCCACCTTGCGTGTGCGTCTGTCCGGCTCACCTGCAGCCTCTGTGTGGCCTGGAGCAAGCCCCTCCCATTTCTGCACCCCTGCTTGGTGATCGGAGGACAGGTCAGGAACAGCGCTTCCTTCACAAATAAGGGCATCTGTGTAAGTGCCTGGGACGATGTCAGGAGGCGCAGAGAGACCCCGGGAAGTGCTGGTGTGTGTTCCGGGTCGAGTTGTGTCTCCCAGGAAGCTATGCTGAAACCTCAGCCTCCAGCAGCTCAGGACGTGACCTTGTTTGGAAATAGGGCCTTTCCAGAGGTGATCAGGCTCAGATGAAGTCATTGGGTTCCAAACCACTATGCCAGGTGTCCTTATACACAGGAGACATTTGGACCCACAGACAGACCTGAACGGCGGGAAGGCAATGGGAAGCCATGGGGACAGCACCAGACATGGCCGGCAGATCACCAGAAGCTGTGAGGAGGCCTGGAGGGCCTATGTCACCCATTCTGTTCAGGAAACCTCAGGATCAAGTGCCGTGTGCTCTTCAGTGTGCACCAGTGAGTTCTAACCTGACGAACCCCAAAGCAGCACCATTAAAGAGAAGCTCCCTGTTTACCCATCACAGTGGGGTCAGTGCCAGGCGGTGCTCTGCTCCATGAACTCATGCAGGGACCCAGGCTCACTGCGGCTGTGGCTCCTCCAGCCACATCCCCATCAGTGACAAGGGACAGCAGAGAGTGTCAGCACATGACGATGGGGCCCCAGAGTTCAGGACAGAACTCGGAGGTTCACGCATCGCTCCCATCCACTTCCCATCAGCCCCAGACCAGTCACATGCGACATCTGGTTGTGAGGGGGGTGGGCAATAAAGTTCCCAGTGATCCCTGTTGTGATGTGTCTATTACTATTATTTAATGAATGAGAAACCCAGTAGGACCTCTAATGAGAGCACAATGCAGGGATGGGTTCATGGCAAAGCCAAGAGGACAGGCACGGACCATGTCATGTTGGAGTCTGGACAGAATCAGCTCGTTCAGAGGAAGTAGCAGGGCCAGAATGTCCCCAGACAGGCTCACTGAGGACTCATCACTGTGCAGCCCGCGGTCGCACTAGACTTCGGGGTCTCTACGAGAGAACTAGGCCTCCCAGCGACACATTTAATTGCTCCCTGCAGCCTCTAGCAACGGAACTGCCATTTCTTCAGCTGCTATAAGGTTTGGGTCACCTGTCTCTCTGGTGGTTTTACTAGCATCTATTTTTACTCTTAACCAAGAGATAAATAGGCAAGGATTTCATGAGTAACGCAATTATCGTTGTTAAAAATAGCCATTCATCCCTGGCTACCTTGGAAATTACAGCCAAACCTGTACCTTCTAAAATAATTTGAAGCATAAAGATGCAACTACTTACCAATTAATTTAAAGTCCAGTGGGAATTTTGCAACCACGGGGACTTTAGGATTTGCTCTAATGGATTGAATTGAGACTACTCCACAAATGAATTCTGCGATCTGGGTTATATATATTCACGAAGCGGAGGCTTCGTGAAGTTTTCTTGGCAGAGTGAAAGCATATATTAAAAGCTGAACTACTTCTGCATTTCCCAGAAGAAATCAGCAGTCAGTGTCTTCTACCATAACATTAATCCAGACAGCAAATGAACAGAATGTAAGGAATAGTTCTGTTGGGACCTGCAGGTACTTTTTTAATGGCAACAATACCTAACAAAGATTTGGCCCCGTAATTCTAAGGACCTTTGAAAAATATGTCAAATCTCATCAAATTGAATTTGAAACAGACCACAAAAGATTTCTAGGAAGCTTTTGTGGGGATCAAATTGAGTAGTTGTAGCAAATGACATAAATATGGTTTCTGCAACGAGTTTGGGTCGCATTGTGTTAGTGAGCTTTCAGGAAGTCCTTTGCAGGAGGAGAACTATGAGATCACAGGAGGAGGACTGTGAGATCACAGGAGGACTATGTAATCACAGAGGGAGGAATATGAGATCACAGGAGAACTATGAGATCACAGGAGGAAGAATTATGAGATTGCAGGAATGAGAACTATGAGATCGAAGGAAGAGGACTATGAGATTTCAGGAGAAGGACTGTGAGATCACAGGAGGACTATGAGATCACAGGAGGACTATGAGATCACAGGAGGGAGGACTATGAGATTGCAGGAGGGAAGACTATGAGATCACAGAAGGACTATGAGATCACAGGAGGACTATGAGACTACGAGATCACAGGAGGGAAGACTATGAGACTATATGACCACAGGAGGAGGACTATGGGATCACAGGAGGGAGGACTATGAGATCACAGGAGGACTATGAGATCTCAGGAGGAGGGCTATGAGATCTCAGTAGGAGGACTGTGAGATCTCAGTAGGGGGACTATGAGATCACAGGAGGGAGGACTATGAGATCACAGGAGGGAGACTATGAGATCTCAGAAGGAAGACTATGAGATCACAGGAAGACTATGAGACTATGTGATCACAGGAGGGAGGACTATGAGACTATAAGATCACAGGAGGAGGACTATGAGATCACAGGAGGACTATGAGATCTCAGTAGGGGGACTATGAGATCTCACTAGGAGGACTATGAGATCACAGGAGGAGGATTATGAGATCTCAGGAGGAAGACTATGAGATCTCAGGAGGAGGACTATGAGATCTCAGGAGGAAGACTATGAGATCTCAGGAGGAGGACTATGAGATCACAGGAGGAGGATTATGAGATCTCAGGAGGAAGACTATGAGATCTCAGGAGGAGGACTATGAGATCTCAGGA